>DF361595.1:9332-50368 GCA_000787875.1 Solanum virginianum
TGGGGGGGGGGGAGAGAGAGAGAGAGAGAGAAGAGAGAGGGGGCGAGAGATGAAGAGAGGAGAGAGAAAATATCAATAAAACCCTTATTATAGCTATAAATTATAATTGTTTCAAACTATAGTGGTATAATGTAAATACATATCATATGTTTGCCTAGTTACGTAATTAGCCAAAGCATAACTAGTGTTAAAATATATTTGTATTATAATAAATGTCTTCTATGTAGATTCCTTTGGAGAAAATTAACCAAGTCAATTTTTTCCTATGAATAAAATGGTTTTCCTTCTTTGTAATATATATCTGAGTATCCCTCGAAACCTGAATATCATTTAAGAGAAATAAAAAGTCTTCTTTCTTCTTCTCCCTATTTTATTCTTCGTATTATTTTATATAGTTTTTTCATAATGCATTATCAACATGAGACTCTATTGTCTTAAAAGATTGAAGGTTAAGTTTGAAGGCTAAGATATTACTTATTTTTCTTCTTTTTAATATAACTAATCTTACAAAATTTGAATTTGTTGCCCTTCGTATATAAAATTAAAGTTTCCCAGCCCTCAAAAGTTTCGCAGTCAATATTCCTTTGGTGGAGACATGCTTGAAATGTTCAAATATGCAAAGTTTATGAAAGATCTTGTCACAAAGAAGCGAATGATGGATTTTGAGACGGTTTCACATCATTACAATGCTATAATCTCTAACAATTTGGTAATCACAAAGGAGGATCCAGGTGCATTCTCGATTCAATGTACTATTGGTATATTTCAATTTACAAAGATGTGCGATCTTAAAGCAAGTATCAATTTGATGTCACTTGTTATTTTTAAACAACTCAAATTGGACTCCAAAACAAACTACAACGAGGCTTCTCATGGCAAATAGGTCCATCAAAAGACCCTCGAAATCTTAAGCAACGTGTTAGTAAAGTAGATAAATTGATCTTCCTAGCTGATGTTGTGAATTCTTAATTGCAAGCTTGATATTAAAATACTAGTTATCCTAGGGAGACAATTTTTCGCCACCGATGAATAATTCTATTTTCTTTCAAATTTGATGTATTAAGATATTTTGATTTTCTCGTTGTATTTTTTTGCTACATTTTGCTTGAGGGTGAGTTTTGAACATATTATAGCTCCCGCCAAGTCTATGTTAGAAGTGTTGTTGGACAAAGTGTTAAGTCTATGTTTGAATTTATCTTTATGAATTTTATGTTGATTCTCCCTTAGCCCTTGCTTCCCATTTAGATTCCGATTTTTTTAAGTTTATATCCTTTGAAATGCTTGTATATGCTAAGAAGTTTGGGTGAGATGCCTGGGGGTTCCTCATTCGGTGTCACAACTAGGTCAGGGGCTTGGATTATGACAAAATTCAAGTTTAGAAATATTATACATTATAGAAAAATAAAGTTCTTACCTTTTTTAACCCGTTTATGGTAGCTAAAAATGATTAGAGCTTCGTGTTGCTAATGTGTTATGAAATGAAAATCAAATACTAAAATTAGTATCACGAAAGAAGGGCTATAAGAAGAGAAATAAGAGAGATATGAACATAGAAAACTTTTCCTTCAATTCACTTGTTCATTGTATTTTACATATAATTTGTATGCCCTAGGGAAGAAAAGGATGAATACACAATTTAGTGAAAGGTTACTAAATAAAAAAATGTATCATTAAATGAGAAAAAAAATATATAAAAATACAATTTAGTAAAAAATTACTAAATAAAAAGATGTATCTCTAAATGAATATTCATTCACTATTTTTCGACACACGCCAAATAAACAATAACACTTTTGAAAAAACAATTTGATACGCCCTTTTTAGGTCATCATTTTCAGTTAATTAACTTAATTTTATCTACCCAACTAATACTTATTAAAATATACTAGTTATGATAATACGGGTTCAATATTTATTCATAAATTTATGTTTTAAGGGATATTAATTAAATAATTTAAATTATCTCATTAAATATAAATAAATACCTAAGAAATATTATTAATATTGATAAATTTTAAATGATAATGATTAAATGATATATATATATCTGTGTGATAGTAAATCATGTTTTTTTTGCCCGAATCTAATATGAAGGTGTCCATTGAGATATTTATAATTAATGTATTATTTATCATCACTCACTAATTTTTTACTCAAAATAATTATAAAATATATACAAATATTATTGATATTCAATATAATAAAATTATATATGAATTTAAAATTAAAAGTCATAGTTAAAGCAGGTCTTACCTTTTTTAACCATCTTTGTTATTATATTAGTTACAGTAAAATAGAACAAAATAAATAATTTCTTAAATTTATTTTCTGAAAATGTTTTTGACGAAGCAAACACGTTGATAAAGATTGTCTGCCTTCGTCTTCAAACTCCCTCTTATATAATAACATAATAAATAATAAATAATAAAACTATATATATAATTCCTCTTCGAGACACGTGGTCAAGTCCATATTTAAAAGACTTAATATAATAAAGTCCTTTATCTTTGGGTTTCTGCACAAGACCCATCTGTCTTTGTGAACAAATTAAAGTTATGGTATCACCAATCCTTTTGCTACAAATTACGACTGTTTTAATATCATTATTTTATTTTTAAATATATGATATTTGAAATCAAATTTTGATAAAATTAAACTTAAACTTAATCATATAAATGGAATATTATGCTTACAATTAGACTTTATCAAAACTAACCTTAGATATTGTAGGTATAAAGTTATCTTAAAATTGATACACATGCAAAACATCTTTTAAAAATACTATCTAAAATTAAGCTTGATAAAATGAAATAAAATATTGTGCTTAAAATTAGACTTTGTCAAAATTAATTTTAAACACCATATATTTTTTAAACACCCAAAATAAAATACTTGGAGTGCAAATTCAGTGTTGCAAGGGATAAAACAGACATTGATGTGAGGCTTGCCACTCAATCTATCCCTAAGAGGAAAAATTTTAAGTATCTGGGGTCCATCATCCAGAGTAGTGGCGATATCGACGATAATGTCACACATCGTATTGGGGCAGCATGGACAAAATGGAGGCTTGCCTCTGGAGTATTGTGTGATGAGAAGATACCACCTAAATTCAAAGCTAAGTTTTACAAAATGATGGTTAGACCATCAAAGGTAAGTTTTACAGAATGGTGGTTAGACCATCTTTGCTATATGGGGTAGAGTGTTGGCCAATAAAAAATGCACATGTTCAGAAGATGTAGGTCAGGGAGATGAGGATGTTGAGATGGATGTGTGGTTACACCAGGAGTGATAAGATTAGAAATGAGAGTGGCCCCTGTGGCTGATAAGATGAGCGAAGCGAAAATGCGATGGTTTGAACATGTGCAGAGAAGGAGTACCGATGCTCCTATTAGGAGGTGCGGGAGGCTAGATTTGGAAGCTACACGGAGAGGTAAAGGTAGACCGAAGAAGTATTGAGGGGAGGTGATCACACAAGATATGGTAAAACTTGATCTTACCGAGGACATAACCTTAGATAGGAAGTAGTGGAGGTCGCAAATTAGAGTAACAGACTAATAGGTTAGTAGGTTGATGTCTGGCTATGGGGTATAGTAGGGTAGTAGAAGTTGTCCAGTGTTATCTTTATCTGCCTTATATATGTTAATTGTCTCGTATTTACATGCTATCATGTGCTTTTTGTTAGTAGTCACTCTTTCTGTTTACTTTCTCTTTCTCTTCCTTTTCTTTTTTTCATATCTAGTTTATTCTTCTTATGGATTTTTGTGACGAGTGTTCCCAGAAAACAATCTCTCTATCTTTATGAGGTAGTGGTAAAGGTCTGCGTACATTCTATCCTCTCCAAATCTGTTTTGTGGAATTCCACTGGGTATGTTATTGTTATTGTAAATATTTGAAGTTAATATATACATGTGTAATTTTTTTTAAAATGAATGTAAGTTGAATATTGATATTAAAATAGAATATTTATGTACTTTGCTTGTTCAGAATATTTGTGCACTTTGCTTGTTCAAAATATTAAAATGGGTAAGGCGCAGTTGCGCCTGTGCCTTATCACCTTTTTGTTTATCCGACGTTACAGCAAGGGGCACAGTCTCTACATCTTTATCATTTTGGTTTGGAAAAAAGAAGTAATTGTCCTTTTGAAAATCTTTAATAAATTTATTACTTTTACGCTCCGAAATCGAATATATACCAATCCAACAAATCCATATGACATTCATCAATCTTCACCTCAAACCACTCACATTTTTACGGGACTGCAAGTCCACTCCACAAGGCCCATCATAGTAGTAGTACTACTATTCAACTATCGAGGAATTCTTCTGTATTTGATTACCTAAGTCTGCTACTTAAGGCTACAAATTTGGGTACTGTATGACAAATATTGGAGGCTCAAATGTACCTATACTCTATTTTGAGATCACCATTTAAATTATATTTAGAATACATAAAAAAGGACAATGCTAAATGATCCTAAATATTTGGCCCAAATATGGTCAAAAATGTCAAAAAAATCATAATAGCCTTTTCTTTTCAAATTAAAGTTAATTTTTTTTTAAAAAACAAAGTTGTTGAATTTTAGGAAGTATTTATTACAAAACTTTTTAGGTTCTACAAAACATTAATAGCCTCATATCTTTTTTAATTCTTTATTCTTCATTAGGTTATAAATATTTTATAGAACTAATTTGTAAAGTTGCTTGAATAATTATTCTTTATATTTTTTCAGTGCATTGAATTTATTTTGCTCTATCAGAAATATTTTACTGAATATTTTATAAGACAATTCAATTTTAATAAGAATTTTTTAATTATATTTATCAATTATAATTTAAAATTTTATTACAAACTACTATTATTTTATATACAATTATTTAATAATAAAACTAGTATTGAATGAAAATAATAAAGTTGTCTTCATTTATTAAAACATATAAATAAAATAATAAACTAATTTTTATTAAATGATAAAATTAACCCTCAATTCAATAATAATTATGGGAAAACATACACATTAGCAGTGTGTGCTCATTCCCTTTCTTATATAGTCATACTAGATATAAGAGCCCCTGCTAGCATGGTCCCACTATATATTATTTTTATTTATGTATCACACATAGAATTCGAAGAGTCAACCAAATTTTTAATATGAATTTAAATGTTCTAAATTTATTAATTATTGCCATTTAGTGCCTCTTACGTATTTTTTAAATAATATATTTTACTTTTGGCGTTCCAATGTATACGACACAGATGGTGCATGGTATGCTCGAGTAATCGCATGTCGTGAATACATATATATAGATAAAAATGCATGACATACCCATGTATACGACACAGATGGAAGATTGATGGGCAACCAAATTTTATATGACTTTTAACATTTTAAATTCTTAATTATTGCTATCTATAATACTTTTTATGCCATTTTCAAATAATATATATTATTTTCTTCCCCAATTAATGTAACAATTATAAATACATCCTATATATATGCCATAAATTCTCTAAAAAAAATTTATGTCTCTTAAATAAGTAAGTTGTTAATTACTGTGATTTATGATATTTTTTATGTTACTTATTCCAAGTTAAAGTTAAGTTATTCTTATTCCCTAAATTCTAAGTGGAACGAAATTTTATTTGCTAAATAAATTAGAATTGTCATTAATTGTGGGGAAAACTTATTACCCTTATTTAATTGGCATAATGTGGATCCATCATATAATTTCACTTCACCTTCTTTTAATTTTCCTAATTCATTTTTTTTTCTTCCCTTGTCTTTTAGTTTTTATTTTTCATCAAATTTAAAACTAATTCTATTAAATATATAACATAATTCTTTAAGATAATTTTGAATAAATTTCAGGGGGTTCATCTATTTTTGAATTTATCACATAATTTTTTAAAATATTATATTAAAGTAATCCTATTTTAAATTTATCACACAAAAAGTCATTCAATTTTGACTTAAAAAATAAATTTCTCATGAACTTAAATATTTTGTACCAAAAATATGATATTATGCTCCAAAATAAGCTAATTGTTTCATCTTTTTTTTCATATTAATAAGCTCTATTACTTGACACACTCTTTAAAAAAAAAAAAGTTAAATACACATTTTACTAAAACTAATTTTATTAGTAATGTTTTGAAACTTTAGATTTGACTACTACTAATTTATATACTTATTTAAAAGCAAAGGTAGTATGAAAAATAAGTACCGATAAAATTGCTTTGATTTGTAAAAATGGATGAATAAATTAAAATTTTTATTTTTAATTTATAGGTCAAGTAAAATATAGTGCATAGAGTACATTTAGAATAATTTTGTAACATCTCTTAATATTTTGTTTCGTAACATAAATACCGTTGGTGTATACAATATTATATTTGCTTTCTTTAATTTAATTTCTTTAAATAATTTTTACGCATTATAATTAATATTAAAAAAATTGATGTGACTAATTTTTTCTTATTAATATGCTCATTTATATGGTAAGTTTCATAAACACCTCTAGAAAATATTTTTTTTATGTGATAAACTTTAAAAATAGACCACATTTACGTAATAAAAAATATAATTTATTTTTGTGGAGTAAATTATAAAGCTAGATGACTTTTATGTAACAAAGTAATAAGAAGAAAATATATTCGGAATAATTTTTTTAAGATAATTCTTAATATTTTATTTTATAGTAAAAAATTTATTGGTGTATACAACATCATATTTGCTTTTATTAATTTGATTTTTTTAATGTAATTTAAAGCACTATAAATAATATTAAAGAAAATATGATGTGAATATCTTTTTCCTTATCAACATGCTCATTAATATTGTAAATTTGATAAACACCTTTTAAAAATAAATAAAAATATTTTTAATGTGATAAATATTAAAGATAGAATACTTTTATTTGATAAAAGATAAAAAAAAATTTACATAATAAATTTTAAAGTGAAGTAACTTTTTCATGTTTGCCACGCCCAAAAAAGAGGGGAAAATTTAAGAAGGATTTCTTAAAACTCCCTAGGACACGATGTACTCTGATACCATGTTTGTCACACCCCAAAAAGAGGGGAGGCGTGTCTGGCACTCGATACCGTTATTGGCCGAGTAAGCCACTGAACATGCTAGTTAACTAACTAGGGGCCAAAAGAAAATTTGGCAGCATAATTTCTGAAAAACTAAGCCTAGACTATCTAGGTCATCACCTAGTCAACAACAAATCAGGTACATCAAGATAGGTAAACTAAAATGCTAAAGTACTAGCTAGCCGACAAAGCTACAAAAACAGAAGTACAGCCACAAACACTATATATACATGCCAATTCTATAACTGGAGACTAAAAGGAACAAAAGAACCAACCCAAAGTAATATGTCCACAATAGCCTCTAAGAGAACCACAAATACTACCAGGACAAAGCCCCAACTATACCCAACTGTACAACAAAAAGTAAGCATCCTGCGAAAGCTCCAGGAAGAGGTAGAGCTTACCAACTCACAGCCAAACTGGGCTCCTAATAGAGGGGTAAATCAGAATTCCTACCTGAACCTGCACGCACAAAATAAAATGCAGGGTCTCCAGGCAATGGGACGTCAGTATGAATAAACATGTACTGGTATGTAAGGCAGCAAGTAAAATCATAGATAACCGTAATAAAAAAGAATTTTAGAAATACCACCTATAAGCAAAATTTAGATTACCTTCATGTCCAACACTTAACCTCCTAGTGGTAAAATATGCATGGTATGCTCGAGTAATCGCATGTCGTGAATACATATATATAGATAAAAATGCATGACATACCCAACCAAATGCTAGCAATGGTGGTCCTTTCCGGTAACGAACCGGCATCATATTTGCCAACCTGTGGCCATCTGTACCATATCCCAACCAATGCTAGTAACGCTTGTCCATTTCGATAGCGAACCGACATCATATCTGCCAACCTGTGGCCATCTGTACCATATATATATATATATATATATAATTATTTGGGAAAATAGGCCCCATACCTCCAATTATAGCTCGAAGTTCATACATAACGTGCCATGTATGATATGAATATTGAATGGACATAATAGGTCATAACATAAATTTAGCCAATCTTGGCTCATTAGTACACTTATCCACATAAATCATAATCATTGTCGTAGCATATACACATGACTTGTGTGATCTTACATATCTTTCAAATAGTTTTGACAACTTAACTCAATATTTAGAATGAGGCCTTAACTCTAAAAATGTTCATAAAGGTGCTTCAAATAATGCTTATACTTGGTTGCATGTTAATTAGTAAAAGAAAGTATTTAAAAGTAATCAAAGGACTTAGCAGTTTGAATAAGGGCATTATATTGGATATTATTGGAAATCAACATGTTTCTTTTTAAGTGCTTCAAATATGGTTTTAGCAATGAAGGAGGATTGATCATGAACACTACATTCCCTTTGTAATTTATATTTATTTTAATGACACTAAATCGGGAAGAGAAACACCTCAAACATATGGATAAGTAGTCAAGAAAATCGACAAAATGATACATAGATAATGAATGTCTAGTTTAAGCGAATGAATGGAATATCAAGTTAATATCATCATGAAAATAACTCAGCTGCGATCCCAATGCCTTTCACAGAAGGTCTTTCTAGTAACAGAATAGTAAGATATCATATTTGACGTTTTGGAAAACTTCTCGAATTTCGTACTAAAAGGAGGGACAGAGCTTAGCCTTAATATACCTTTCCAACGATCGCCCAATTTCCCCAAGTTCCTTTATGAAAGTTGTTCCTTTCGTCCTAAACTTCACCAATGACTATATGTACGAAACTCATAACCACTTATAATCAGTCCATAATTGAGTATTAATCGACAGATTTGCCATATAGCATTTACATGAGGAAACATCCGTATAAATTCATAAAAATCATCATAAAAGAGCCCCAAGATTATTATCTAAACACACCAGTTGCAAACCAACAATAACCAACAAGAATACTATTTTTTTACAGCCTAAAAGCGACCCCAAACTCAGCTAATAAGAGGAAAAATAATTGCAAAACGTAAGACACACATTTCTAGGCACGCGGGTGTTGCTCCCCAGCACACGCAAGTGTAATGGTCTCACAAGTAGTATAGTGGCCCTAATTAAAGAGTTAGGTTGTTGAACCTAAAGGATTTGAATTAAGTCGGTCACCAATCTCAATTATCACGTTTATGATGCTTGAGTAAAAAGAGATTTGTGTAAATAAGTAAATTGACTATGAAGAACAAATTTCTACTAAATTAACCTGAATTTTACTACAAGATATCAATTGATGAGTAATTCTAGAGTTGTAACTTTTACGACTCAGTTAGCCTTAATAATATCTATCTATGTCTGGTTTCCTGATTATTGATTGACGAGGTTTAATTTACCTGAATAGGGTTGCACGCCTCTGCCAGCTTATTATTATTGACTGCCTAAGTATATCATTGAGCGGGGATAGACAGACTAATAAAAATGCATTAAAACTATCTTTCGGTATTGTGAAACTGAGCAAGGTGTAAGGGTAGTTATCACTGGTCTCCCTTACATGAATTAACCTAGTTTCCTAGTGTTGAACAAGCTCCCTATACTACTCTGCTCTATCTACTCCAACATCTCTCGATTCCAGAGTGAATAACTAATTTACCCTCTAGTTGATCAGGCTAAGAAGTATAGATAAAAATAACAAAGGAATAAACGAAAGAAACCATTCATAGATATTCAAAGTTAGAACTACACATTGTCTGTGGCTACAACCCCAGAATATGGAGACTTAGCCACTCATGAATGTGAAATACATCATGAATAAATTGAAAAACATCAAAAACTAAAGGCTAAAGATTAAACTAACCAAAATACTGTAGAAAAGAGTTCTCCATCGTCCCTACTGCAGTTCTTACATAAAAATAGAATGTAAACCTAAAGTCTATCATAGAATAATAATAAAAATCTCGTAATTTGACTTTTTCACATCGGGTCCTCAAGTCCGCGGCGCAGACCCCTTGTATTTCTGACTTTTCGCTTAATTTGCTGACTGGGTAGTTTTACATAACTTTTGCAAATGCAGACCTTGCACACTTTTCAACTTTGCGCTTTTTTTTTTGCATTTTCCAGCTTTCACAACCTTGATCCAAGTCTGCGACGTGGACTTTTGATCTTTTAGCTGCTTCTACTGACTTTTATCCTCCGAATTCCACGCTGTGTTCTTCCCTTAACTCCGAGTTTAACTTCGGACTTTTCCAATTAAAGCACAATCATACAAAAACACAACCAACTGACACACTTGGCCCTGTGTTAGCAAAATAAGAGAGAAATACACTAAAGCACCCAGACTCTATGAATTTACCCTTTGACTTGTCTCTATTTATAGGCATTATTGACTAATTAGGCGTATAAATATGCTTAAGATCACCACCATATACTTAGAGCTTTGTCCGTCTTTCGGGCAAACTAAGACATATGCATGCGACTCCATACAGTAATATGTATAATGAACATCATGCGGCCACACTCTTTGAACCTTGGTGACAACTTTCAGTGTCCTTGGTACAAACTACTCGCTCCTAGTATTCCTGTATACATACAGACTCATGCAGAATGTTTAACAGTTCGTCCAGTTACTGACCTTGGATGATCATGTGCCCTCACCAAGAAGAATTGCCCATGCACACTGCTAAAAAACTAAATGGTAGATTACAAATGGATACACAAACAACTCTCACTCTCCGAAAAGATGTCTCATTTGCTTCTAGATTCCATAGGCTTGCCCTTAATGTAAACTTAGACCTAGTTGGAATTTTCCTTAGAGGATCACGTAGGTCTTTGTCTAGCTATAATGTAGGCTGCGGATAGGTGGGATACATTTATGGATATGGTTGACATGGCTCAATTTCCACGCGCTCTTAGCATACTTCACTTCCTTTCACCCTTTTCATGCCTTCTTAATTCCACAACCCTTGTTAACACTTCAAAGATTCATGCTTTAAGTACTCAAACTTATTGTCATCCTATCAAAAGATACTACCTACTATGCATATGTAGATACCCCAAAAAGAAAATAGTTTAAAATAAAGAATATTATTTTTCTTCTTTTTTTCAGGACCAAAACTGTGTGCATCCGCGTTTGCTCCGCGACGCAGAGACAACATGGACGAACACTATTTGGTCGACACTATTCTTTTTTTTTTTCAATAGTCTGCTATTTCTCAGCCCTCAGGTGTACACTCAAGTTCCTTCTCCTCTGACACACTGTACTAAAGCACTAGGAAATTATGATCAAATACGGACAAGTGATCAAAGAAAAAGGATTGGCTTGAATTGTGGTTAATCAACGAATAGGCTAAGGTTCAAAAGGGCTAACTAGGGTTATTTTCATCTATCAAAGAAATGCCTAGATCCTCTCCTCTAGTTCTAACTCCTACCAAGTCTACTCTACATACTAGGCAAGTGCTCGAACCTATCGCTGTAGAGATACGTAATCAGCTCGCTCACTCTTGGCACACTTTCATCACAAGGTTATCACTAGAGTTCTTATTATGGTATTCACATGAATTCAATTAATTAAGTATGCATACAATTGTGAGTTACAAGGATCAAGCAACTACCCCTAAACTAAGTTCAAATGTTTACGCTCGATGCTCATTTGTACACTAACACACTCTACATGAACTCGATTCGAAGAATGCCCTTAGGACGATTGTCGTCCATCTATCATAGGGCCCCCATAACTCAACTATGATTAACACAACTATTTGCAACAGACATACAACTACTACTAACTCATTGCATTCACAGTGTCACAACCCAACCCTAGAGCCTAGACGTGACCAGTGAATAGAGAACCCGAAGGGACCCCAAACAAGACTCTTAGCATATCATACACACATCCTTGGTCGCGAAAGCAATGTAAAACAATATAAGAAACATAAATAAGGGAAATTGGGACTAAGGGAGGGAGAGATTAATATGTATATAACATGTAAAAGTTTAGAAATAAGGGCAAGGGACTAAGGGAAAGCTTGCATAACATCAAGACCAAGAGGCAAAATAGTCACGACTCATAACATAGATATATAGCATGTTCAATAATACCTCTACTACATAATTAAGAGCGGAGGCCAAGACAAAGTGACTGGGCTCACCCTCATAGTCAACATAAGCAATAAAGAGAGTGTCTCATTTCATAATAAGAGAAACATAGACCAGCGTCCTCGAAATGGAGGACTCACCAACTAGCTTGAATGATACCAAACTAGCCACATGGAGGAGGAGGATGATCAACTTGGGCTTCGATTCCTACATGGTGAGATCATGTAGGCAAGATTATGCATTAGTATGTTTGAATGTGCTAAGTATGTAGGATACAATACAATAAGAGATATGCATCATAATCAAAATGCATAATAATAGGCAATAGACATCATATAACAATATGACATGTATAATCAATGCTTAAGTAACTCATGCTTATATAGGATATCATATGTGTAGAAGAGACCGAATAATAGGCATGGTCTAATGTAATACTTTATATAGAATATATCATATACATAAGCTCTTTTCATTATCATAACATCATTCATATCGTATCTCATGCTTTGGACCTTCAATTTCTCAAGAAACTATAACCAGACATTTTATCAAACACTTGACGGGTGTGAAATGCTAGTATAAAATCATTTCGAGTATTTTCTAGTTCACGTATCAGTATTGGCAGTCGAGTATTTTCTAGTTCACGTATCAGTATTGTTATTATTATTCTCGTGATGTCGTATTTTTTTTATTCTTAATGTTACCTGTTGTTACATTAACTAAAGTTATGGTACATTTGAAAATCCCTCATCAAATCTTACAATAGATCCAAGATTTATAGCTCAAAATATAGCAAAATAGTCACAATTTCACATAGCTTTAACATAGTTCATAGACATATTCATACTAGTAAACCTATTTATAAAATCAACTTTAAATCATGCAAATTGAGTAAAAAGAAGGCTAGGGCACCATGGCTGAAAGGACCCAATGGTTGAAAACCACATACCTTGACTTTGGAGAACCCTTGAAAAGATTGGAGATGGAGACTTAAAGCTTGAATAAAATCCTTAAGATTGGTCTTGAGTTTTGGGACTTGCATTTAGGGTGAAATATGAGTCTACGTGTTTGAGAGGATATTGGGGAATGTTAAGGATGATATGAGGGTGAAATAAAGCTAAATATAGATATTTTCACGTATGGAAACCCTTAGGCCCAAGACTTAAAAGTCTTGGACCGAAGTCAAAAATCAGGATAATTTTAACGCTAGTGCGTGTTGCAGAAGGAATGCACACTTTCACTCTTTTTCAGCTCACTTTGAAAATTTGAATTTTACTACGGTTGCTCTAAAATTTGGGTTAGACCCATTTTCCACTTAATTTTTCTCCCTGAACAAGAATATGAAGTCGGATTTTTGAAATAACATATGAATTTTGAGATATATATGGAAATTACAATTTTGGGCACTTTCGAGGCACATTTTTGGGAATTTTTTGGGTCGTTTCACACAACATGCTGACATTAAAACATCCATGCATAGAAGTAGTTAATAGTTTAATTACAAACCAAATCTAACTAGAAGATGTCCAAACATAAACAATAACATTACAAAACAAAAATAGAAATAGTGGTCTTAATACATGCCAATAGAGATAGAAATAGAAGCACTAAGAACAAATGACTCCCCCACCCTGCACTTAGACTTAGTACTGCCCTAAGTGCTACCCATACAAAACCTGTAAGGTGGGAACTCTGGTGCTCACTCATCATTGGGCCCTGGCAAAATGGGCTCACCCCCCATGTAGACTGGTGGCTCATCGGCTACCTTCTCATCCTCTGGCTCGTGAACATCATTATCATGCACCTCCCCCGGGTCAGTGGGTATATCATCATCCACAGGCTTGATGAAACATGGTCCAATGTCCAGGATAGCTTTCGCATAGGCATTCAATGGATATTGGACCTCAACCTCTTGCAGGTCTTTTCTCGTGGAGGGGCGACCGACAGTCCGGTGTCGAAGCATCTCGAGCCCGTAGATATGCTCCATGATCAGCTCATCGTGGTAGGCTCTCTCTGCACTAGTCAGCACTGGCCCCAAAGACATATCCAACCTCTTAATATTGGTGGCAACATAAGGGGGGCTTAGATGATAGGGCAATAATCGGCCTCCTCCTCGAGTACACCTGTCATGCGACACAAAGCAGTTATATGGCCCCCAAATACGTACCTGCCACCCTTATGGGTCTTGGCCTTCCTCATCGCGAGCTTGAGAATGCCACCATAGTTCAATGGCATTCCCATCATGAGTGCGTAGGTGAGGCACACTCGATCCCTCATTAGCATTTGTGAAGTGCTGGCCTGGGAAGAACGAGTGTGTAACCAACTTGACCAACATTCGAGCCTCCTTAGACATGTGAGAAAATGGGAATGATAGGTGATAGCCCCTTTCCGCGAGCCAAACCTATCTGGTTATTGAGGTTAGCCTCGAGAGAGTGTGCCGGATTGCTCGGTATAGGGGGTGAAGGCATGACTCAGTAAAATCACCCATGGAGACCTCCTCGGTGGTGCCGAGGACCCTGTTAATAGCAAGGGGTGAGAAGTTCACCTCCATTCCTCGAACCGTAACGGATTGGGTCCGCGACTCCGTGCTCATATTAGCGTAGAACTCCCGCTCCAAAATCAGACTGCAGGGCATGTGTTATTGGAACAAGAAACCCAACCGCAACTCATTACACCAGTTGAGAATTTGGGGGTACTCATCCCTTAGGGAATCCACATCAATTGGAACATCTGGGTAGTATTTTGTCTCGTCTTGAGACTGATACCACCTTTTGCCTTCCCTGTTCACTACCTTGGCCCCATACCGAGTTTGCTGGCCCCTCCTAGTAACCCGAGGTACTTGTGGGACATCTCTGAGATACTTCCTGATGTTGGAAGCCCCGGCTCTACTTGAATGACCACCTCGGCATGCACGTGAATACATGGTACCTGGAAAATAATAGGGCACAATTAATACATAGGCAACCATTCTCACAACCCCATACCACAACTCAAGCTCGTATGACGAGGGCACTCGAACTTCCCCAAGTCATATGGGCTAAATACTTCACAATTCTATGCGAACTCATACTTCCTGAGTAATACCATCCACCCTACATCATAATCTAACAATTTTATCAAGTACGAGACCACATCACAATCGACCCCACACTTAAACTTGGGTACAATTCATATGGTATACACCACTTATTACCTCATCACAAAAACAAAATTGCAAGATCCCCCAAGCCTCCCTTATTTTTGATAGTTATAGGAACAACCCTAATTCACCTGGTTCTAACAGCCTAGTCGACCCCTCAAGGTCATGTATTCAACCCCACAGTGTAACTATGTTAAGTTCAACAAGAAAAATTTATCATAAACACGATGCACTGTGAAGAACAACGAAACCCCCAATTTTCATCCCAAAATTTCTTCGCACAACGAGTTAGGATTTGCACCCATAATAATCAAACTCAATATGCACGTATATGACCAAATTAACCAAAAATAAAGCACACCCAACAAGTATTAACAATGAATTAGTGGGAAACAAGTCAACCCACTTGGAATTTCACCCAAAACATGGAAGAATTCAAACCTTGAAGCCGTGGAATCAAGCCAAATTGAAGTGGAAAAAACGTACCTTGCATGAAGAATAGCCGATATGACTGAAGTTCATCAAGTGGTGTACGATGCAAACATGTTTAAAAATTTAGGTGAAAGAGGGAAAAAAAAGAAAAAGAGAAAAAGAGAAGAAAAGGGGAAAGGGGCAGGGGTGTAGGAGAAAAATGGGGAAAAATAAATGATGGAGCATTTAAAGGAGGGTAGGGCCACGTATGCACACAGAAGAAATAACACACATCCGCGATCCCTCCACGTCTCTGGAGAGAACATAGACCTACACTTATAAAAAATTATTTCTGTATGCAAAAACAGTAAGCATCTGCGATAGGTCCGCGTCGAGGTACCATCGTGAAGGTTCACTATTTTGAGCTCCAAAAAAAATTAATATTTTTGCACTGAGCCCCGAAAAATTCCCCGAACACATGAATATGCTTCAAAACAATAAAAAAAATAAATTAGACCAAGAAAATACAAAAGATACCCAACAGATCATCAGAAAATGAGGACGGAAAAATTTGCACAAAAATGGACAAGGTCCGCGACACGGAGGCATCGCAGACCTGTACTCATGCAAAATTTTGCACACTTTCATGTGCGACACCAAATTTTCTCTGATTTTCTAATTTTTATTCTTTTAAATAAAGAAAGAAAACAACTACTATTACCTCACCACGGGTTGCCTCCCGTGCAGCACCTGATTTAACGTCGTCGCATGATGCACCATGAGTTCATTCATCACTAGCCAACTCAATGGCCTCCACAACTTGATTCATGTCCTCACAGAAATAATATTTGACACATTGACCATTCACCAAAAAAGTTTAGTTCATGATCAAATCCTTCAACTCCACTGCACAATTGGGGTGTAACCGCTACCACCACATACGACCCACTCCATTTGAACCTCAGCTTACCTAAAAATAATTTAAAACGGGAGTTAAAGAGCAATACCTGTTGACCCAGCTCAAAGTTTCGCTTGATTATGTATAGGTCCTGCCACTTCTTGGGTCGCTCCTTGTAGAGCTTAGCATTTTCATAGGCCTGGAGCCAGAATTCATCCAACTCCTCCAACTGCTCTAATCTCTTTCGGCCGGCGAAATCAGAATCAAGATTCAGCTTTTTTATCACCCAGTAAGCCTGATGCTAGAGCTCCACAAGCAAATGACAGGCCTTGCCATACACCAACCTGTAAGGAGAGGTTCCAATTAGGGTCTTGTACGCAATCCGGTAAGCCCACAAAGCTTCATCAAGCTTTATCACCCAATCTTTCCGGGTGGCATTGACTATCTTCTACAATATCTGCTTCACCTCCCAGTTTGATACCTCCACCTGCCCACTAGTTTACAGATGATACATTATAGCCACTTTGTGTTTAATCCCATACTTCGCCAATAAATTCTTCACAGTTTGGTTGAAAAAAAAGGTACCGCCATAACTAATAATGGCTCTTGGAGTACCAAACCGTATAAAGATGTTATTCCTAAGGAACTTACTCACCACCTTAACATCATTCATAGAAAGGGCCGCTGCTTCTACCCATTTAGAAACATAATCAACAGATACAAAGATATAATGACAACCAAATGACAGTGGGAATGGCCCCATGAAATCAATGCCCCAAACATCAAAGATCTCTATTTCTAGAATATTGTTTAAGGGCATCTCATTCCTCCGAGATATGGCACCAATCTTCTAGCAAGCATCACAGGCCCTAGAGAACTGAATAATATATTTAAACAAAGTGGGCTAGAAAAAACATGATTGCAATACCTTGTATGTTGTCCTATCACCACAATGATGACCCCCATACGGAAAGGCATGACATCTCTCAAGAATTTGCTACATATCCACCTCCAGAATATATCTCCTCACCATACGATCAACCCCTTGTTTGAAAAGGCAAGGCTCATCCAAAATATATGCCTTCGTATCAATGAGACAACCACTTCTTCTACTGGTACATGCCATCACAAGGGAACACACCACTCACCAAGTAGTTTACAATATCAACATACCATGGTAATTGTTCCACCTCAATTGCAAGTAACTGCTCGTCAGGAAAATCTGCTCTGATATACAATTGCTCACCTATGTGAGCATCAGTTTCCAGACAGGATAGGTGATCAACAACCTGGTTCCCACTCCCCTTACGATCCTTGATCTCAATATTGAACTCTTGGAGCAATAAGATCTATCTGATCAGACGCGACTTCGAATCCTTCTTATTGAATAAATATTTCACGACCGCATGGTCTGTGAACACCACAACTTGCGTCCCCACCAAATAAGCCCTGAATATATCAAATGCATATACTAATGCAAGCATTTCCTTTTCAGTGACCGTATAATTGCTCTGTGCGGCATCCAAGGTCTTGCTAGCATAGTATATAAAATGGAAAACTCTATCTCTGCATTGCCCAAGTACCGCACCCACTACTGTATCACTGACATCACACATTAGCTCAAAGGGAAGACCCTAATCAGGTGCTACCAAGATAAGAGCCCACACCAACTTCTTTTCCAACAATTCAAATGCCTGCAAACAAGATTAATCAAAGTGAAATGGTACTTCTTTCTCCAACAGGGTACACAATGACTTTGCAATCTTTGAGAAGTCCTCAATGAATCTGCAGTGAAAACTCCACATGACCTAGAAAACTCCAGACTCCTTTAACTGAAACCAATGGGAGCAGCTTATCAATCACCTCGATCTTGACTCGGTCTACCTCCAACCCCTTCTTGGACACTTTGTGACCTAAAACTATCCCCTTCTTAACTAGAAAGTGACACTTCTCCCAGTTAAAAATGAGGTTAGTCTCATCGCACCGTACTAGTACCCTATCCAGATTCTGCAAGCAGCTCTCAAAAGATTCACTAAAGACAGAGAAGTAATCCATGAACACCTCCACAAAGTCCTCCACCATGTCATGAAAGATAGCCATCATACACCTTTGGAAAGTGGCCAGTGCATTGCACAACCCAAAAGGAATGCATTTGAAGGCATATATCCCATATAAACATATGAAGGTTGTCCTTTCTTGGTCCTCGGGTGCAACGGTTATCTAGTTGTATCCCGAGTACCCATCAAGAAAGCAATAATACTCCTGCTCAACGAGTCTGTCCAACATCTAATCAATGAAAGGCACAGGGTAATAGTCTTTCATAATGGCATCGTTCAATTTTCCATAATCCATGCAAATTCGCCACCCCATCACCATTCTAGTTAGAATCAACTCATTCTTTTCATAAGTGACAACCATCATCCAGCCTTTCTTGGGGACACATTGTATAGGGCTTACCCATTTACTGTCTGAAATGGGGAAGATGGTCCCCGCATCCAACCACTTGATGATCAATTTCTTCACTACCTCCTTCATGATTGGATTCAACCTTCTCTGCGGTTGAGCCACTAGCTTGTGACCCTCCTCCATGAAAATTTGGTGCATGCATAAGGCTAAGCTGATGCCATGGATGTCAGACATCTACCACCCCATTGCTCTCTTCCATTTCTTCAGCACCGCAACAACAACTTCTACCTAGGCTGCAGTCAATGAAGAAGAAAACATTACAGACAATGTATTATTTTCGCCAAGAAATTCATACCTGAGATGTGATGGTAAATGTTTTAGCTCCAATTGAGATGCCTCTTCAACTGAGGGTTTCGATAGTGGTCCCAACACCCTGTTTAACGGTTCATACATCTTTTTCAGCATACTGATAGTAGCAGCATTCAGGACAATATCAATTTCTCAGGCCTCAAGCCTCTTCAACTGAGAGTTTCGGTAGTGGTCCCAAAACCCTGTTTAACGGCTCATTAATCTTTTTCAGCATACTCACATTGTGAGCATTTAACACACTCTCAATTTCGCAGGCCTCAGCATCATCCACCAGCCCTTGATTCAACAACACCCTAGCTAGTGGATCAACAATCTCAACCTGGCTCACAGCAACAGCAGTGTCTATCACCGTGATGGCTGCCAAATCTTCATAAGTAACAGGTAGCTCCATAGCCTGGTACACATCAAACACTTCCACCTTATCATGAGCTATCATGGTGAGCCTCCCTGCTGTGACATCAATCAATACCCCTCCTGTAGCCAGGAACGGGCGCCCAAGTATGAATGGGACCTCAAGGTCCAACTCAAAATCTAGAATAACAAAGTCCACAAGGAAAATGACAGATCCCACTCGGACTAAGACATCCTCAATAACTCTATCAGGCCTAGCCACAGACCGATCTGCCAGCTATAACATAATGGTAGTAGGCTTCGGCCTTCCAAGCCCCAGCTTTAAGAACAAGAAAGTAGGAATGAGGTTTATGCTCGCTCCCAGATCATACAAGCCCCTGCCATTCAGAAGACTCCTGATAGTTATTTGGATAGTAAAGCTCCCTGGATATTTTAACTTCGTTGGCAAGTGTGATCTATTAAGAATTTTAGAGCTGCAAGCCTCTGTTAGTGCCATAGTCTCATACTCAGCCCACTTCATGTTGTTAGCAACAATGTCCTCGACATACTTGCATATTTTAAGATTCCCTGCAAAACATCAATCAATGGTAAGTTAATCTGTACCTATTCTAGCAACCCGATAAACTTCTGAAAGCAATCATCCTCCTTCTTCTTTTTGAGCTTCTGTGGAAAGGAAGGAGGAGATTTTGGCAATAGAGTTGCCTCACCAGTGCTTGGGATGGGATTACCAACCACAACATTCTGTGTAGCATCCTGATCATCCCCATTTTTTTTCTTGGTGACCAATTAAGTTAAGGGCCTTCCACTCCTTGTGCTGACCACATTGACCTGCTTTGGGTTGGGATCAGTGTTACCAGGTAAGCCCCCTTGAGGCCTGGAATTTATTGAGCTAACCAACTGTCCCAACTACTTTTCCAAATTCTCCAGATCCTACTTGTGCCTCCGAATCTTCTCCTCTTGCCTATTTTGGTTTGCCAAGATCTGCCTCAACACCTCACTATCCATCATGGTGTTTGGGTTGGTCTTTCTTGCGGCTGCTGGACCGACTGATTTTGATATGCATTTCTACCTTGTGGTTTTTGCTGAGGTGGCCTATGATTCTGTTGATTGCCACCCCATGAGAAGTTTGGGTAGTTCCTCCAATTAGGTTTATATTTGTTCTCGAATCCCTGATAGCCCCCTCTGTTAGCATTCTCCACAAAGTTAATTGCCTCTGGATTAGCTCCATATGATTCAGCCATGTGGTCTCCTCCTCCACAAATATCACACTAACTCGGTTGTTGCTGTTGTACCATATTGATGGGGGCTTGCTGCTGGCCTATTGCTAATGGTGCTTCCTATTGCAGACCTAAAGCCAAGTTGTTAAAGTTTGTGGTCATCATATTCTGCATTGCCGCCATTTTAGCCTGCAAGCTAGTTATTGCGTTAATTTATAATACCCCGGCCTGCTTTTGGACTGTCGGTCAGCTGGATCCTCCATTCCATTCTGGGTTTCCTCGAGTAATTCTATTGAGAAGTGTATACAATTCATCGTACGTCTTCTCCAGTGCTTGACCCCCTGCAGCTGAATCAAGAAGAATGTTAGAATTAGGTTCCAACCCTTCAATGAAGGTATGGACCAGTACCTCGTTAGCCTGACAATGATGTGGGCAATTGATCAATAGAGTTTTGAACCTATCCCACGCTTGATATAGATTCTCCCCAGACCTTTGCTTGAAACTCAGGATCTCACTTCTAAGTTTGGCTGTCTTGCCAGATGAGAAGAATCAACTGAGAAAATTACGAGCCAGATCATCCCAGGATCCTATGGAGTTTGGTGGCTCAATTTGCAACCACCTCCGAGCTTCCACCAACAGTGAAAAGAGGAACAAAATCATCCTCATATAGTCACGATTCACCCTCGTAGAAATGAAAATATCAGCAATCTTGAGAAAATTCTGAAGATGGACTTGTGGATCTTCATGAGGAAGCCCCGTGAACTGTTCAGTAGAGTGTATCAGCTGGATCATATTCTGTTTGAGCTCCCACCGGCCACCAGTCTCAGGCTTGACAAAATAGCTAGTAACATTAGTGGTTCTTGGGATTGCTACATCCCTCACTGGCCTCAGTGCTGGTGGTGCATCAGCAGCAGGTGCTGGTGGTGTATCAGTAGCAGGTGCTAGTGGTGTAGGTGGGTTGTTGTTTTCCATGTTCTCCACAACAGGATCAACCTCCACCATGTTATCCTCTTGCTCTACGAGTTTAATTGGGGGTGTTTCGGACAAAACCCTTGCTTTTCTCTTGGATTGACGAAAACACTAGTCCTAACCGTTCAACTTATTAATCAATCACCTGTACAAAAACACTGCTAAGATCAAATGTAGCGAACACCATAAAACAAGACAACTTTGATAATCAACCAATTCATTACAAATCCCCAGTAACGGCGCTAAAAAGTTGTTGCTCCCCAGTACATGCAAGTGTGTGTGATCTCACAAGTAGTATATTGGCCCTAATTAAAGAGCCAGGTTGTCGAGCCCAAATGATTTGAATTAAATTGGTCACCAATCTCAGTTATAACGTTTATGGTGCTTGGGCAAAATGAAATTTGTGTAAATAAGTAAAATGACTGTGAAGAACAAATTTCTACTAAATTAACTTGAATTTTACTATAAGATATCAATTGATGAGTAATTCCAGGGTTGTAACCTTTATGACTCAGTTAGCCTTAACAATATCTATCTATATCTGGTTTCCTGATTATTGATTCACTGGATTTAATTTACCTGATTAGGGTTGCATGCCTCTGCCGGCCTATTATTATTGACTGCCTAACTTTATCGTTGAGTGGGGATGACAGACCAATAAAAATGCATTAAAGCTATTTTCCCGTATTATGAACCAAACGGGGTGTAAGGGTAGTTATCACTGGTCTCCCTTACACGAATCAACCTCGTTTCCAACTGTTGAACAAGCTCCCTATACTACTGCACTCTATCCACTCCAACATCTCTCGAATCTAGAGTGAACAAAGAATTTACCCCTAGTTGATCAGGCCAAGAAGTATAGATAAAAATAGCATAGGAATAACAGAAAGAAACCATTCATAGATATTCAAAGTTAAGAACTACACATTGTCTGTGGATACAACCCCAGAATATGGAGACTTAGCCACTCATGAACATGAAATACATCATGAATGAATTGGAAAACATCAAAAACCAAAGGCTAAAGATTAAACTAACCAAAATACTATAGAAAAGAGTTCTCTGTCGTCCCTACTGCAACTCTTGCGTAAAAACAGAATGTAAACCTAAAGTTTATCATAGAATAATAATAAAAATCCTGTAATTTGACTTTTCCACAGTGGGTCCTCAAGTTCGCGACACAAACCCTTTGTATTTCTGACTTTTCGCTTAATTTGCTGACTAAGTAGTTTTACACAACTTCTGCACAATGCGGACCTTGCACACTTTTCAGCTTCGTGCCTTTTTCTGTATTTTTCAGCTTTCACAATCTTGATCCAAGTATGCCACATAGACTTTTGATCATTTGGCTGCTTCTACTGACTTTTATCCTCCGAATTCCATGTTGTGTTCTTCTTTCAACTCCGGGGTTAACTCCAGACTTTCCCAATTAAAGTACAATCCTGCAAAACCACAACCAACCGGCGCACTCGGCTCTGTGTTAGCAAAATAAGAGAGAAATACACTAAAACACCTAGACTCTATGAATTTAACCTCTGATTTGTCTTTATTTATAGGCATTAATGGCTAATTAGGCGTATAAATATGCCTAAGATTAGCGGACAAATTTTAACAGTAAAACCATGAAGAACTTACCTAAATCACTTAGGGAACTTGTGAGAGCATTTTTTTCAGTTGTTCTATTATTTTGGGACAAAAGTGACACAATTTTAGCATCAAAAGGTCAAAATAGCTGATATAAAGTTGGGCTTGACCCGATTCGGCCCATGACCTGATTTTCTGCTCAGGCAGTCACGGTAAAATGGTCATAACGTTTTATTCTGAAGTTGAGTTGGTATACGATTTATTGCATTGCAAACTAAACTTGTAGATATTCGATTTGATAGGTCATGGACCTTCTAAATTCTTACAGTTTGGGAGATATGACCTGATATATTTGACCCAAATTTAAGAAAGATTTCTTAATGAAACTTACGGTAACTTTGGCCAACCTTTATCTTGCAACTTTCTTGAATCTAAAACTTAATGTATAACCTTTGTGCTATTAAAACAACCTTTAAAAATACTTTATTAGTAAATTATAAATTTTTAGTCCCATCCGACAAGAGAAGCTTAATTTAAACCTTTTAAAAAGGGCAAGGTGCCACTTAGGCCATTTCTTTAATCCCGAATGTTTATTTAGGGGGGATTCAATTGTCTTAAAACTTTAAATCCTTGATATTACCACCTATTGGTAGCCTTATTATCGTTAGGTCCTATCCAAAATCATATATATCTTATATAACATGCCACCCTACACTATTATGGAAGACGAGAAACATGGGGTCTCACACATATAATTAAAAAATAAGAAAATAATTTTATGTGTAATAAATTCAAAATTTGATGATGATTGATAAAATTTATGCATTTTTTTGTTTCACCATCCAACTTTTCAGTTTTTTCAATTTTCATCTACCTTAATTTTTTTTTCAAATTATAAAAATAAAAGACACATTTAATCATCAAAAATATTATGTCACACCCGGGAGGGGACCCAAGACGTGGCCGGAACCCAGAGACTATTACTAGTCCCCAAGTGAACCGCTTGCCCTCATCACATTCATTTATTCATACATTCTACTAATCAGCGGAAGACATAAGAAAATAAATGGGCACATCTCATCATCTAGTCTCAAATAATAATATAATGAAAGGCTAGTAGAAAGAAACTAGCTCACAAGTTCCAATCATCAACATCCGACTCTAGTCTATAAAGCCTCTATCACTATTAGGTGGTGCCAATGACAAACCCATGATTACCTTAATCAAAAATAAAAGCTAAGTGATTCTAATTCTAAAGCATGATGAAAATAGGTAATGAATCCTCTGAAGTAGGGGAGGCTCACTAATCTGCTGAACGTCTAAAGATCCTCAATGATGCGCCTGCAGATAAACTCTATCCTGTGTATGTATATCATAAAATGATGCAGTCTAAAAAGGGGAAGTCAGTACTTGGAATGTACTGGTATATAAAATAGCTGAATGAAACCGAAACAAGTAGAACAATATAGAAATAAAAATCAACTAAATATAGAAACCAATCAATATGTCAAATGTCTATCTAAAGCAATAATAAAGAGTAGACATATGACCTATCAACTAATCAACTGTCAAGTGTCTATCTATAGCAAGAATAAAGAGTAGACAAGTGACCCATCAACCAATCAAACCTCATCAATCAACTCAGGCTCAACTCAATGGAACTCAGACTCAACTCAATGGAATTCAACTCAACTCATCTCGACTCAGAGTACTCAAGGTGGAAACTTTCTAGGAGTTTCTCTTATCCAACAACAATCACTTATGAGCTAATGATTACACAACAATCACGCTAATGTTACCCCAGTCGATTTGTACTTGCCAGGTCGAGAACGAATCAAAATCATAACGATAAGTCCAAATGAAGACAACAGATCTATAAGTCCTCTATTGATTTCAGGGACTTCTAGTCAGAGGGGACCTCAATATAATATGATGTGGTGGTCCTAATTCTCACCTACGCTCTGCTATATAGTTTGAAAAGTGTGAGTTAGTTTAACTCTTACTCTTTCGGTGCTCGATACTCCTTCAATGACCCAATGCTCATAAAACAATCAATCCAATCTAACCAATCAAACTATCTCAATCATCTCATGTCAAATCAGCCTCGTAGAGGCTTTCATCATTTAATCAGTCTCATAGAGATTCCAATCATACTATCAATTCAACTCTCTATCTTTAGCTCAAGGCTTAGAACAATCATTAGAGAACAATGAAATAGCTAATTCATTAGAGTTTATTTATGGAGACTCATGGATCATCAAATACTATCAACCTATCATCATTCTCGTGTTTACAATCACAATCGCTATTAACATTCTCAATCAAGGCTCTGGACTCAATCTCTGTCTTCATTCATGCATGCTTTCAACATTATCATGTAGGGTTATGCAATATCTTATGAAAAATATTCAATTCAAAAAAATAAGTTAGTGATGATCATCAACATATGAGAATACATATAGTAAATGTAACATCCTGTGAAATTACTAGAATGCCCCTAAACTTTATCATGTGCACAAAGTATCTTCTCAAGCTCTGATAGAAAATCTGAGATCAAATTTGAGATCAATGCAAAAATTGACTCAAAAAATGGTCTTGACTTGGCCTTATCACACAAAAATATGAATTATAATTTTTAAAAGGGCTTAAAATAGTGAGCTTTCCGTGCCCCTTCCGTGACGCAGAGTGAACGCGAAACCATACTTGTTCTTTTTCCAAAAATTTCTAAAAAACTGAGGAAACACGAAAAAGTAAAATTTTGCACTAGTACGCATCGCGCACTAGTGTATGAGATGCAAAATTTTTCTATTTTAATTTGGGAAGGGCAATTTCATCTTTTCTGATATATTTATACATCCCAGGTCGGTTTTAAAGCGTGAATTCATACAAAAAGGTTTAGACCCATTACTATTCAAAAGTTTTTACGCTAAGTCTAAGAGAGAAGAAGGAGAAACAAGTGAGAGTTTCAAGAGAAGATTCGATTCTTGAAGAAAATCTTCATTCCCAGGTATGTAAAGGCTACCCAAAAGCTTGGAATTGTTCTTCCATGTGCCAATGTAGAGTTAGAATGTAAATTAATGTCTAGAAGTCTTGAATTATGATTTTCTTAAAGGTTCTTGAATATTTGTATTAAATTCTTGGATATTATCTTGGGTTCTTGAATATGTTCTTTAAACTATACTTTCATATCCTAAATTGATGATCATCATGCTTAAAGTTACTGTATACTTACATACTTATGTGATTGTGATTGAACTCTTATAAATTCTCTCCGTAAACACTTGAATAATGAACGTAGGGGGGTGTCTAGAGCCTTGATTGTCTGAATGTGATGTTTGATTGAGTCTGAGTCCTGAGGTGAGGATATTGATGACTGTAATAGCTGGAAATAACATTGATAGAGTTGAGTGAATATTTATTCTTGATAGATGGTGAGATGAGATGAGTGTTCTTACCCGTAGGGGTTGAGTGATGGAAGTTCTTGATGGATTGATAGACTTATGGGCATATTGAGTCCTAAGAGGAGTATTAGCATCGAAATGGGTAAGAGTGAGTCCCACTCGTACTCATTAACTACATGGCCAGTGTAGGAGAAGATTGGACCGTGAAAGCGGATGTTTTCTTTGTCCCAAAAGAGGACTTGATAGAATTTCAGATCCACTGACAAACTCGTCCTTTACCCCGGCAAGGTACTGGATAATGACATCTCTTCATTGTATCATTACTGGCTCATAGGTAGTGGTTGTTGGTTATAGAAACTTCCAAATAAGTTTCATGATGATAGAACTCCGATGTAATGTGATTGTTTGATGTTTGATGGATAGTGAGGTGATAGAGTCTTGTCCTTTACTCTGAAGTGAGGATGAGCAATTGATGAGTGATTGTTGAATTGTTCCATTTACTTTAGCCCATTTTACATACAGTATATTCTACATACTAACGCCCCTATGATGCAACATCATTTTATGATGCAGATTCTATAGATCGAGGATTTCAGTAGCCCAATTGTTGAGGTTCAAAGCTTTCCGGATTCCAGATAGTGGTGATTCCTTCCCTACATTCGGAGGATGTTTACTTTCTTTTGCTTAATAGTCTTTTAATTGATTTTTGGTAGCCCCATGGCCTACTATCTCAGATAGTAGTATAGAGGCTTCATAGACATAGATCATTGATTGTTGATGTCGAGATTGATTATTTCTCATTTTCTTTCTATTGAGATATTTCTTTCGTACTTTATATTACAGTGATTGTGATAGCCCACTGATAGTCTATTATTCTCTTTATATCTTCCACATATGAGTTGATTGAACGAATGCAATGAGATTAGGTGATTCGCTTGGAGGCTAACGATAGTCTCCGAATGCCAATTACGCCTAGGGTACCCTCCCAGGGTGTGACAAACTTGGTGTCAGAGCACAAGTTCAAGTGTTACAGGGAGTCTATGAAGCCGTGTCTAGTAGAGTCTTGTTTATGGGTGTGTTGTCGACCACACTTTATAAGAAGGAGGCTATAGGACATTAGAAATTGTCTCACTTCTTTCAAATTCTAAATCGTGCGATAAAGCTATTTTCTAAGAAATCTATGATGATTCGTGCGATGCTCTAAACCTTTCAACTATGCCTCGTCTGCGAGGTGATAGAGACAATAATGTTCAAACTTTTACAAATGGGATTCGATGAGTGATCAGAATGGTAGAGAGACTATACCAGGCTTGAGGGAAGCTGACTAGTGTGTTAAGTTGATGGACTAGAAGGAGTGCACCATTTCTCATATGAACCGTGCACTTGAGTTAGCTCTAGACATACCCAGATCCTCTTTTTCAAAAACTATCTCCCGATGTTACCCATGAAAGAGAAACTTATGTCTCCAAATAGATTAATATTACCACCTAAGAGTGAGATCTGAGGTCTTATAAACCCTGAGTAGAATTGAATCGTTTCAGAGTTAGAAGGATGATGATGGGAAGAAAGGGACGAGATAGCAAGAGTGATGGTTGATTGAGGCTTGTAGTTAGAGTTATGTACCTATTAGGTAAGTAATGATATGACGAGTTGATTGTCGTAGGATTGATGAAAAAGTGATGAGTATCCTAGGATTGTTATGATGAGGTATATATATAGAAAGAGAGTTAGTGTTAGAATGTCTTAGAGCGTGCCAAAACTAGAAGGAAGTGTATGCTGATGCGTTTTAGTATTCATACTACTGAGGGGACAGTGTAGATCTTGAATAGAGGGAAAGAGTGCTTTTAATGTGATGGAATAGATCTAAGTTAGGCTTATGATTGTATGTGAGAGTTCATGAGATCCACAGAGCTATAAGTTTAGCTAGATGAGGAGTATAGTGGTGTGGGTGAGTAGTACATGAGTGGTGAAGAGGGGGTGTGATGATTGACTACTCGCTATGAGATTTTAGTAAGATTATGTTCCCTAAATATTTATCTTAAAGTTGTAAGTTGGCGTTAAAGAGGTGTATAGTAGATGTACATATTAGTACTAGATCCTAAGCTTGAGTTTTGATGTGTTGTATGAAAGAGGAGATAATATCATAAGAGTGATAGTCTTAGTTGGAGAGTTTTCTCTAAGAGACTTGTAATAGTGTATGAAGATGCTAAATTGTAAGGAAAGTGATGCAAAGGGTAGGATACAAGTGTCCCTTAGGTGAGACTAGTGAAACGAGGATAGCTCAATAGATAAGAAGTGACTCGAGATGGGTATTCGTGATGATTTAAAAATGTGTGAAGCTCTAAATTATAGTTGTTATGAGAGTCTACACAATATCCTTGGGTCCAATGGGAAGTGAGTTGAGGTAGGCATTCTGTGTCATCCCGAGCAACTAAGTTGATTGGGGTCTATGGATAAATGATGATGAGTTTTTCCATTATAGTATATATACAAATAAGTTTATGAGGGCACATAAGTTGAGTATTAGCAGGCAAAAGAAGAGGTTAGAGTGTAAGAGGTGTGGGAAGTTGTTGTGTGTGCCATTAAGGGTAGCAAGTATAGAAAGAGATTTTCATAGAGACAGGAGGAAGCTAAGAAAGGCCTTGAGAGCTAAGGGGGAGATGACAAAGTGGTAAACCAGAGTAGATCTTGAATCTTTGATAGTGATGGGTTGATCAAGATGAGATATCAACTCTTTTCCATCTCATTCGATCTTTACCCTTCAGTTGAGGTGATACTCTATTACCTTCTGGTGTATGATTGTCATACCTGTAGCCTAGTCCCATACACATCATGTTGATTCCCATTCATGCAGAGTTTTGAGGATGAGAAATGATGAATTCATTCATTAGTCTTGATCTTACCCCATAAATTGAAGAGTTTCCAGTCCTGTGTTGAAGGAGATATGACCTTAGTTTCACACTACGTATAGTTCTGTGAACTCAGAATGAGTCTTGATAGATGAGAGAGATTGTAAACTATGAATGTTCTCAGATAAGATTTTTCAATTGAATCGTGCTAATGAACTTTCATTCCAAGCTCTTTGAGTAATTCAGCTTTCCAGTCTCGATAGAAGTATTGATGATAGTAGACGAGTTATGGGTTATGGGAGAGAATGAGTGCTCCTGAATTGTGATGATGGAGTTGAGTTCCTATCTTTCAGTTGATGTCCCTTTTGAGCCTCTGTATACTTGAGTATGCAAATCCTTGATAGTACTCGTGCCTAATAATGATGTTGGAGATAAAATTTAAACTCTAGACATTATGTTCGAGGTCTATTCATTAGAATGAGTATTCGAGCAACTGAGTATTTGAGTTCATAATGTTCTTCATGCTTATTTTGCATGGAGAGGTAGTAGTTTGAGACTTTGCCAAAGGGGGAGATGATGAGTTCCTCGAGGTGCAAATAGTGATGCTGATAGTAGTAGACTGAGGGTGAGGGTTGATGAGGAGGAGTGAGTGTATCCTTATTAAGATATTGATGTTAAACTTATGACATGTAGGGATAAAGATAGGAAAGAGGAGAGAGGTAAAACCTTATGATGAGCAGTAAATAGGTAAGAGTATGTTGGTGTGACTCTGAGTGAGAACTTATTGAATGGCGGAGATAGAAATGCTAAGTAGGCCTGAAAATTCTAAGGTATAGTTCAAGTGGTTAGAGTGTGCGAGTATCGATGATAGATGAGTGAAGACTTTGTAATAAGGGTTCGAGAAAGAGTAGTGAAGTACTGAAGATGACTAATGATCTTTTAATGAAAGCCTTGTGGAAGTTTAGAGCTGAGTATTAAGGCTTAGCTTTGTAGGAATATGATCATCTTGTGAATAACACCTTGAGGCTTAGAAGTAGGCTTGAATAGAAGAGGAGGAGGTGTTAGATGGAAATTTGAGTCAGAGCTATAAACTTAAGTTGAGGGAGTAGAATGCCACGAAAGGGAGTACAATTGAGATGAGGTGCTAAGCTTGAGCGTTGTACATAGAGTCTTATGTATCATTCTTGATTAGAGTTGATGATTTCCTTCTTGAGTTCGAACATCTGATTGACGAGGTGTTTAAATGATTCGAATTGATTGAGTTTCGACTTTTCATTCGTGCTTGATGGTGAAAATGTCTAAGATTATATCTATACTCTTGGTCTGAATTGATTTGTCTATTTTAGTTGATGTTTCAATTTCTATGTCTGAATAGAGATGGTTTAAGATTGATGAGGAGTTGAGAGTTTGATTTATTGAGTTTTGAGAAGAGTTCTGATTGTTATTCGTGCCTTGATGTCTACCTTTACTCATCATTCGAGGACGAATGATCCCAAGGGGGAGATAGTGTAAGACCCCAATTTTTTTATAGCTAAGACTGAGTCATCCTTCATATGATATAGGATTTTAATTGATGATTCCTAATTGAATATAGGTGTTAAAGTAAATTTTTTAGTTTGAAAACAAAATTGGAGATGATCTAAGGTCATACGAACCATCTAGTATAAAGTTAAGCTAAAAACTTTCTTAGCGTTTAAGTTTCAAAGTAAGATTTTATACAAGTTAGGTGAACCAATGACTAGGACGTTGTATATACATGCTAAGATCAATTCCTAAGTATTTAAAGTATATTAGATATGATTTGGAGTCATAAGGGATCTTTTACATCAAGCCAAGTCCAAAGAATTTCTAGTAACTAAGTTTTCATATGAGTAGATAGAAAGGTCAACTTCAAATGACCATATCTCCTAAATTATAATGAGTTAGATGACCCGTAACATATAAAATCAAAGAGATTTGAATTAGATTTCCAACGCATCAAGTTTCGCCTTAATCAGAGTTCAGAGTAGAAAGTTATGACCATTTTAGTGAAACAATGCAGAGTTGTCTGAAGGTCCGCGTCCGGAGCGCGTTGGGGACCAAACACGAACCCTTACTGTTTAAGCAATGACGTTTTATTTCCTTTTATTTTGAGGGTACTTTAATCCTAAAACCCTTGGGGGTCTATTTAAGGCCCCAAAATGCATAAAATGTCAGTTTTTATGATAAAAACTCTCTCCCTTCACTCCTAAACATAAACGCTCCAGAATCATCAAGAAAGTCATCAAGTTAGGATTAGCTTTCAAGATTTCTCCTCAAGGTAAGTTATTCTTCATAAATTTCAATCTACCCAACATGAATTTCTTCATCTATTCATGAATCTCTAATAGGATTTTAAATCATAACCTAGGGTTTCAAGAAAACGAATTCAAGAATCCCAAGAAAGGATTACTTGACTCTTCTTCAAGAATTATGGTTCTACATCAAGAACTCTAAAGAGTCTAAGTCAAGAATTCAAGAATCAAGGAGAATTCTTTCAACCCATGTCCTTCCATGTTCTTTTACCTTAAAAAAACTACCAAGATTGAAGATTTTCTCCAAGAAAGCGAGTATTTCATCAAACTTCGATGGTACTATCAACTTTTCAGGTATGTAAAGGCTACCCAAAAGCATAAAATTATTCTTCCATGTGCCTTAATGTAAAGTTAGGATGTAAGATTGATAATTAGAGTCTTTTCTCTGTAAAGACTTGAATAATAAACTTAGGGGGATGTCTAGAGCCTTGATTGTCTGAAAGTGATGTTTGACTGGGTCTAAGTCCTGAGGTGAGTGTATTGATGACTGTAATTGCTGGAAATAACATTGATAGAGTTGAGTGAATATTTATTTTTGACTTAAAAGGATAGTCTTGCCCTTTGAGTTGATAGATGGTGAGATGAGGTGAGTGTTCTTGCCCGTAGGGGTTGAGTGATAGGAGTTCTTGATGGATTGATAGACTTTTGAGCATATTGAGTCCTGGGTGGAGTATTAGCACCGAAATTGGTAAGAGTGAGTCCCACTCTTACTCATTAACTATGTGGATAGCACAGGAGAGGATTGGATCATGAAAGCAGATGTTTCCTTTTGGCCCAAAAGAGGACTTGACAGAATTTTGAATCCACTGACAGACTCGTCCTTTACCTCGGTAAGGTACTGGATGGATGTGGCAACAACATCTTTTTGTTATATCATTATCGGCTCACAGTAGTGGTTATCGGTTATAGGAAGTCCAGATAGGTTTCATGACGATAAAACTCTGATGTGATGTGATTGTTTGATGTTTGATGGATAGTGAGGTGATAGAGTCCTGTCCTTTACTCTGAAGTGAGGATGAGCAATTGATGAGTGATTGTTGAATAGTTCCATTTACTTTAGCCTATTTTACATACAGTACATTCCACGTACTAATGTTCTTTTGGCGCTGCATCGTCTTATGACTCAGATTCTATAGATCGAGTACTTCAGCAACCCAATCGTTGAGGTTTAGAGCTTTTCCAATTCCAGATAGTGGTGAGTCCTCCCCTGCATTCTGAGGATGTTTACTTTCTTTTGCTTGATAGTCTTTTACTTGATTTTTGGTAGCCATGGCCTGTCATGGTACCATCTCAGACAGTAGTATAAAGGCTTTATAGATATAGATAGTTGATTGTTGATGTCGGGATTGATTATTTCCCCTTTTCTTTCTATTGAGATATTTCTTTCGTACTTTATATGATAGTGATTGTGATTGCCCGTTGATAGTTTATTATTCTCTTTATATCTTCCGCATATGAGTTGATTGAATGAATCCAATGAGACTAGGTAATTCGCTTGGGGGCTAGCGATAGTCTCCGAGAGCCAGTTACGCCTAAGATAACCTCTTAGGTGATGACAAACTTAGTATCAGAGTACAAGTTCAAGTGTCATAGAGAGTCTATGAAGCCGTATCTAGTAGAGTCTTTTTTATGGGTATGTTGTCAACCACATTTACAAGAAGGAGGCTATAGGACATTAGGAATTATCTCACTTCTTTTATATTCTAAATCATGCGATAGAGCTATTTTCTAAGAAATCTATGATGATTTGTGTGATGCTCTAAACCTTTCGACTATGCCTTGTCTGCGAGGTGATAGAGACAGTAATGTTCAAACTCTTACAGATGGGATTTGATAAGTGATCAGAATCGTAGAGAGACTGCACCTGGCTTAAGGGAAGCTGACTAGTGTGTTAAGTTGATAGACTAGAAGGAGTGCACCATTTCTAATATGAACCGTGCACTTGAGTTAGCTCTAGATATACCAAGACCCACTTTTTCGAAAACTATCTCCGAATGTTACCCATGAGAGAGAAACTTATGTCTCCCAAGAGATTAATGTTACCACCTAAGAGTGAGATGTGAGGTCTCATAAACCTTGAGTAGAATTGAATCATTTCAGAGGTAGAAGGATGATGATGGGAAGAAAGGGACGAGATAGCAAGAGTAATGGTTGATTGAGGCTTGTAGTTAGAGTTATGTACCTATTAGGTAAGTAATGAGACGACGAGTTGATTGCCATAGGATTGATGAAAAAGTGATGAGTACCCTACGATTGTTATGATGAGGTATAGAGAGAGAAAGTTAGTGTCAGAATGTGTTAGAGCGTGCCAAAACTAGAAGGAAGTGTATGATGATGCGTTGCAGTATTCATACTACTGGGGGGAGTGTAGATCTTGAATAGAGGGAAATAGTGCTTTTAATGTGATAGAATAGATCTAAGTTAGGCTTATGATTGTATGTGAGAGTTCATGAGATCCACAGAGCTATAAGTTTAGCTAGATGAGGAGGTATAGTGGAGTGGGTGAGTAATACTTGAGTGGTGAAGGGGGTATGGTGATTGACTACTTGCTATGAGATTTTAGTAAGATTATGTTCCCTAAATATTTATCTTGATGTTGTAAGTTGGCGTTAAAGAGGTGTATGGTAGATGCACATGTTAGTACTAGACCCTAAGCTTGAGTTTTGAGGAGTTGTATGAAAGAGGAGATAGTATCATGAGAGTGATAGTCTTAGTTGGAGATTTTTCTCTAAGAGACTTGTCATAGTTTATGAAGATGCTAAATTGTAAGAAAAGTGATGCTGGGGTAGGGTACAAGTGCCCCTTAGGTGAGACTAGTGAAATGAGGATAACTCAATAGATAAGAAGTGACTCGAGATGGGTATTCGTGATGATTTAAAGATGTGTGAAGCTTTAAATTATGGTTGCTATGAGAGTCTAGACAATATACTTGGGTCCAATAGGAAGTGAATTGAGGTAGGCATTTATTGGAATTGAGATAATACCCCAGAGATTCTGTGTCATCCCGAGCAACTAAGTTGATTGGGGTCTATGGATAGATGATGATGAGTTTTCCATTATCGTATATATATAAATAAGTTTATGAGAGCACAGAAGTTGAGCATTAGCAGGCAAACGAAGAGGTTAGATTGTAAGAGGTATGGGAAGTGGTTATGTGCGCCAACAATGGTAGCAAGTATAAAGAGTGATTTCCATAGAGGCAAAAAGAAGCTAAGAAAGGTATCTTTGAAAAGAGTCTTGGTGGCTAATTTATTTATGCGATTATAGTCTGATAGAAGAGTTTATGACGCCTATTCTTAAATAGTGATTTCTCGATCGTGTGGAGGTATATGTTTATAGCCTAGCAGAGGGAATTAATTCCCAAATTTAGAGAAAGGACCTTGAGATATAAGGGGGCGATGACGAAGTGGTAAACCAGAGTAGATCTTGAGTCTTTGATAGTGATGGGTTGATTAAGATGAGATATCAACTCTTTTCCATCTCATTCGATCTTTACCTTTCAGTTGAGGTGATACTCTATTCCCTTCTGGTGTATGATTGTCATATTTGTGGCCTAGTCCCATACACATCATGTTAATTCCCATTCATGCAGAGTTTTAAGGATGATAAACGATGAATTCATTCATTAGTGTTGATCTTACCCCATGAATTGAAGAGTTTCCAGTCCTATGTTGAAGGATATATGACCTTAGTTTTACACTACATATAGTTCTGTAAACTCAGAATGAGTCTTGATAGACGAGAGAGATTGTAAACTATGAATGTTCTCAGATAAGATTTTTCAATTGAATCGTGCTAATGATCTCTCATTCCAACCTCTTTGAGCAATCCAACTTTCCAGTCTCGATAGAAGTATTGATGATAGTAGACGAGTTATGGGAGAGAATGAGTGCTCCTGAATTGTAATGACGGAGTTGAGTTCCTATCTTTCAGTTGATATCGATTTTTTGAGCCTCTGTATACTTGAGTATGCAAATCCTTGATAGTATTTGTGCCTAATAATGATGTTGGAGATAACATTTAAACTCTAAATATTATGTTCGTGGTCTATTCATTAGAATGAGTATTCGAGCAACTGAGTATTTGAGTTTGTGATGATATTCGTGCTTATTTTGCATGGAGAGATAGTAGTTTGAGGCTTTGCCAAAGGGGGAGATGATGAGTTCCTCCAGGTGCAAATAGTGATGTTGATAGTAGTAGACTGAGGGTGAGGGTAGATGAGGAGGTGTGAGTGTATCCTTATTAAGATATTGGTGTTAAACTTGTGACTTGTACGGATAAAGATAGGAAAGAGGAGAGAAGTAAAACCTTATGATGAGTAGTAAATAGGTAAGAGTATGTTAGTGTGACTTTGAGTGAGAACTCATTGAATGGCGAAGATAGAAGTGCTAAGTAGGCTTAAAAATTCTAAGGTATAATTGAAGTGGTTAGAGTGATAGGATTGAATTCGTGGTTGTTGTTATGCGAGTATCGATGATAGATGAGTGAAGACTTTGTTATAAGGGTTTGAGAAAGAGTAGTGAAGTAGTGAAGATGACTAGTGATCTTTTAATGAAAGCCCTGTTTAAGTTTAGAGCTGAGTATTGAGGCTTAGCTTTGTAGGAATGTCATCATCTTGTGAATAACACGTTGATGCTTAGAAGTAGGCTTGAACGAAGGGGAGGTGGTGGTTAGATGGAAATTTGAGTAAGAGGTATAAACTTAAGTTGAGCGAGTAGAGTGCCATGAAATAGAGTACAATTGAGATGAGGTGCTAAGCTTGAGCATTGTACATAGAGTCTTATGTATCGATGGCCCCATTCTTGATTAGAGTTGATGATTTCCTTCTTGAGTTCGAACATCGGATTAATGAGGTATTTAAATGATATGAATTGATTGAGTTTTGACTTTCCATTTGTGCCTGATGGTGAAAATGTCTAAGATAATATCTATACTCTTGGTCTGAACCAATTTGTCTATTTGAGTTGACGTGTCCATTCCTGAGTCTGAATAGAGATGGTTTAAGATTGATGAGGAGTTGAGAGTTTGAGTGATTGAGTTTTGACAAGAGTTCTGATTGTTGTTCGTGCCTTGACGTCTACTTTTACTCATCATTTGAGGATGAATGATCCTAAGGGGGAGATAATATAACACCCAAAATTTTTTTAACTAAGATCGAGTCATTTTTCATATGATATAGGATTTTAATTGATGATTCCTAATTGATTATATGTGTTAAAGTCAATTTTTTTAGTTTGAAAATAAAATTGGAGATGATCTAAGGTCATACGAACCCTCTAGTACAAAGTTAAGCTAAAATCTTTCTTAGCGTTTAAGTTTTAAAGTATGATTTTATACAAGTTAGGTGAACCAATCACTAAGACGTTGTATATACATGCTAGGATCAATTCCTAAGTATTTAAAGTATATTAGATATGATTTAGAGTCATAAGGGATCTTTTACATCAAGCTAAGTCCAAAGAATTTCTAGCAACTAAGTTTTCATATGAGTCGATAGAAGGGTCAACTTCAAATGACCATATCTCCTAATGTATAATGAGTTAGATAACCCATAGTATGTGAAATCGAAGATATTTGAATTAGCTTTCCAACACATCTGGTTTCGCCTTAACCAATATTTGGAGTAGAACGTTATGACAATTTTAGTGAAGCACTGCAAAGTTGTTTGAAAGTCCGCGCCTGGAGCGCGTTGCGAACCAAACGCGGACCCTTACTGGTTAAGCAATGATGTTTTTTTCCTTTTATTTTGAGGTTACTTTTATCCTAAAACCTTTGGAGGTCTATTTAAGGCCCCAAAACGCATAAAATGATAGTTTTTATGATCAAAACTCTCTCCCTTCACTACTAAACATAAATGCTCAAGAATTATCAAGAAAGTCATCAAGTTAGGATTAGCTTTCAAGATTCTACTTAAGGTAAGTTATTCTTCATAAATTTCAATCTACCTAACATGAATTTCTTCATCTATTTATGAATCTCTAATAGGGTTTAAAATCATAACATAGGGTTTCAAAAAAACGAATTCAAGAATCCCAAGAAAAGATTTCTTGACTCTTCTTTTTCAAGAATTATGGTTCTACATCAAGAACTCTAAAGAGTCTAAGTCAAGAATTCAAGAATCAAAGAGAATTCTTTCAACCCATGTCCTTCCAAGTTCTTTTACCTTAAAAAGAAATACCAAGATTGAGGATTTTCTCTAAGAAAGCGAGTATTTATCAAACTTCGATGGTAATATCAACTTTTCAGGTATGTGGAGGCTACACAAAAGCATGGAATTGTTCTTCCATGGGCCCTAATGTAAAGTTAGGATGCAAGATTGATAATTAAAGTCTTGAATAGTGATTTCTTGAAAGTTTTCTTACATATTGTCTCTAATTCTTGAATATTATCTTTATTTCTTGAATATACTCATTAAATTATATTTTGTATTTTAAATTGATGAACATCATGCTTAAAGTTTACTGTATACAAGCATTATTATGTGATTGTGATTTAACCCTAGACTTGAATAATGAACTTAGGGGGATGTCTAGGGCCTTGATTGTTGGAATGTGATGTTTGACTGGGTCTGAATTCTGAGGTGAGTGTATTGATGACTGTAATAGCTGAAAATTTCATTGATAGAGTTGAGTGAATATTTATTCTTGACTTGAAAGGATAGTCTTGTCCTTTGAGTTGATAGATGATGAGATGAGGTGAGCGTTCTTGCCCGTAGGGGTTGAGTGATGGAAGTGCTTAATGGATTGACAGACTTATGAGCATATTGAGTCCTGAGAGGAGTATTAGCACCGAAATAGGTGAGAGTGAGTCCCATGTGTACTTATTAACTATGTGGCCAATGTAGGAGAGGATTGGACCGTGAAAGCGGATGTTTTCTTTGTCCCAAAAGAAAACTTGACAGAATTTTGGATCCACTGACAGACTCGTCCTTTACCCAGGCAAGGTACTAGGTGACAACAACATCTTTTTGTTGTATCATTACTAGCTCATAGGTAGCTGTTGTCTATTATAGAAACTCCCAGATAGGTTTCATGATGATAGAACTCTGATGTGATATGATTGTTCGATGTTTGATAGATAGAGAAGTGATAAAGTCTGATCCTTTACTTTGAGGTGAGGGTGAGTGATTGATGAGGAATTGTAAATTGTTTCCTTTTTTACTTTAGCCCGTTTATATAGAGTATATTCCACCTACTAATGCCCCTCTGGCGCTGCAGGCGGGACAAACTGTCTTTACGCTATAGGTAACCGATAGGAGCAAGAGGCTGCAACAGACGTTGTCACGGGTATGCTTCATATCTTTGCTTATAGGACTTCACAGCCCGATCGTTCAGGTTTCAGAGCTCTCTATTCTAGATAGTGATGAGTCCTCCCCTGTATTTGGAGGATATTGGTAGCCATGGTATGTCGTGGTACCATCTCAGACACTAGTATAGAGGCTTCATAGACGTAGATGTTAATGTTAATATTGAGGGTTCTCTTCCCTCGTACTTTTTTTCTTTATATTAAGATTTTCGTTACTCATTCTATTTCCTTATGTTAGAATGATATAGATAGTATGAGCCCATAGATGGAATAACATTTATTATCATTATGTTACTTTCTTCCGTTGATGAATGAATTAAACAATGGCAATGAGACTAGGAGGTCCGCTTGGGGACTATCAATAGTCCCTGAGTACCAGTCACGTCTAGGGTACCATCCTACGGCATGACAAACTTGGTATCAAAGCCCAGAGTTTGAGTATCCTAGGGAGTTTATGAAAACGTGTCTGGTAGAGTCTTATTTATATGTGTGTTGTGCACCACACTTCATAAGTAGGAGGCTATAGGACATTAGGAAGTGTTGCCCTTTTTCTATGATCTGAGTTCATGCTATAGAGTTAACTTATGAAATTCTGCTTTCAACTCATGCACTTTACGTTTATAGAAAATGTTACCCAAGAGAACAACCGTTCAAAGAGATGCCCCAGCTCCCGTTGCTAAGAACACCCAACTGCAGGCTCCGGTGTAGACTGAGACCAGGAGATGGGGACACCCCGCTAGGACTACTGAGGTCCCTTAAGCGCCCCCTGCTCAGCCCTAGCCAGCTCCCACTACTGAGGAAGAATTTAGAGGAGCCATCACCATGCTAACTCAATTGGTGGCCTTACAGGGGAACAACCAAGGTTCTCAAGCTCCTAGTTATGGATCGCAGGAGCCCTCAGCTATAACCCAGCTCAGGGACTTCTTGAGGATAAACCCGTTAGTATACACAGGGTCGAAGGAGGAGGAGGACCCGTAGAATTAATCGATGAGATGTACAAGGTTCTAAGGGCTATACATGTGAATGAGCTTGAATGAGTTGAGCTTGCATCCTACCAGCTGAAGGACGTGGCTAATGTGTGGTACACTCAATGGGAGGGAGTAGAGGGGAGGATATGGAGCCTGCAGTATAGGAGGAGTTTGAAGCCAACTTTCATAACCACTTTTTTCCTTAAGAGTTGAGGGAAGCAAAGGTGTATGAGTTTGTGAATCTGAAGCAGGGAGGGATGATTGTGAAAGAGTATAGCTTAAGTTCATCAAATTGTCAAGGTATGCTCCTGATATGGTGAAGGATATGAGGAAGAAGATGAGGAGATTTGTGTCTGGCCTAGCTAGATATATGAAGAGAGAGTGTAAGACTACATGATTCCTGGCATGAAAATCTCAAGACTTGTGGCGTATCCCCAGCAGATAGAGAAAGATAAGAGAAGGGATAGAGAAGAGCATCTGAGCAGGAAAGCAAAGTCAGCGGGATATAGGCCTAGCCCGCAGAGATAAACTAGAGGTGATAAATCTTATTTTCAGAAAAGACCATCATATACTGCACCACCAATAGCAACTGCGCCTGTGCAGCTGACCAGTATGAACAGAACTCTCAAATTATTTAGACTTTCAGGACCCCAAGCACCCCATCTAAGACTAGTATGACCCAAGGTATAAGGGAAAAGCCACCTTGCAGCAAGT
>DF361594.1:27940-43834 GCA_000787875.1 Solanum virginianum
CTGAAATGATAGACAAGGGCACCCCATGCAATCTAACCAATTCATGTATATACAACTTGGTATAATCTTCGGCACCATAAGTGGTCTTGATCGGTAGAAAGTGAGCCGACTTTGTCATTCTATCCACAGCGACCCAAATAGAGTCAAAGTGTTTTCTAGTCTTAGGCAATCCAACCACAAAATCCATGTTGATTTCTTTCCACTTCCAAGTAGGAATCTCTATGTCTTGGGCTAAGCCCCTCGACCTTTGATGCTCGGCCTTCACATGTTTACAATTATGACATTCGGATACAAATTTGGCAATATCTCTCTTCATACCACCCCCACCAATACACCTCTCTCAAGTCTCTAACATTTTTGTGGAACCCTCTAGCAAGGCGAGGTCAAGATCTTATTTTGCCTTTACCTCCTCAATCAAAGAAGAATTAGAACCATCAATAACTATTACACCATCATTTTCAACCTCACCTAACCGAACCCCCAATCTAACCAACCGGTGAACCTCTCTAGCCACCTCTTTGCCACCTTCATCAATATGAGCAAGGCTACCAATGGAAACTCTACTTAGATTATAAGCCACAACATTAGCTTTGTCGGGATGATAATGCACACTCATATCATAATCTTTAAGGAGCTTTAACCACCTTCTTTGTCTCAAGTTAAGATCTTTTTGGGTGAACACATATTGGAGACTCTTGTAGCCGATAAACACATCAACATGAACCCTATACAAGTAGTGATACCAAATTTTCAAAGCATATACCACGACCGCCAATTCAAGATCATGGGAGGGATAATTTTTCTCATGCACCATAAATTGCCTAGAGGCATATGCTATCACCTTACCATTTTGCATCAAAACACACCTCAAACCAATTCTTGAGTCATCATAATAAACCACAAATCTTTCCAACCCTTCCGGTAGAGCTAAGGTGGGAGCGGAGACAAGCTTATCCTTCAAAATTTGAAAACTCTTCTCACATTCATCAGTCCACATGAATTTTGCCTTCTTTTGTGTCAACTTATTCATAGAAGAAGCAATAGAAGAAAAGTCATTCACAAACCTCTGATAGTAACCCGATAAACCCAAGAAACTCCTAATATCCGATGGAATCAAAGGTCTAGGCTAATTTCTTATCACCTCCGCATTCTTAGGATCCACCTTAATGCCATCACCTGACACCACATGCCCCAAAAATATAACCTCTTTCAACCAAAACTCACATTTTTCATATTTAGCATACAACCTTTCCTCCCTCTAGGTTTGTAACACCACCTTCAAATGATTCACATGCCCATTCTCACTCCAAGAATAAAACAAGATACCATCAATAAAGACCACCACAAACATGTCAAGGTAGGGCTTAAAGACCCTATTCATGAGATCCATACATATAGCCGGTGCATTGGTCAACCCAAAGCAATTACCATAAACTCGAAGTACCTATACCTAGTCTAAAAAGCTATCTTGGGAAAATCACACTCCCTCACTTTCACGTGGTGATATCCAGACCAAAAATCAATCTTAGAAAAGTGACTAGCCCCTTGAAGTTGATCTTAAAGGTCATCAATTCTTTATAGAGGGTACTTATTCTTTATGGCGACTCTATTAAGTTATCGGTAATCAATGCACATTCTAAAGGAACCATCATTTTTCTTCACAAACAACACTGGTGCACCCCAAGGTAACTTGCTAGGCCTTATGATACCCTTTTTCCAATAAATCCCTCACTTGATCTTTCAACTCCTTCAATCCCATGGGGGCCATATGGTAAGTGAGAAAAGAAATGGGTTGAGTATCGGGAAGGAGATTTATACCAAAGTCTATATCCCTTTTGGGAGGAACACCGAGAAGCTCATCAAGAAAGACATCAAGAAACTCATTGACCACTGGAACCAACTCAATAGGAAGGACTTTGGACTCTACATCCCTAACCCTCACAAGATGATAGAGGTAACCCTTAGAAATTAACTTTTGGGCGGTAAGACAAGAAATGAATCTACCCTTGACCACCAAACTATGACTTTCTCACTCAAGAACAGGTTCATTAGGGAATTGGAATTTCACCCTACGTGTTCTACAATCAATGGAGGCATAATATGCATGTAACCAATCTATCCCAAGAATAATATAAAAATCTACCATGTCAAGTTCAACAAAATCACATGGTATTATACAATATAAATATGAGACAATTTCTATAGACTCTTTTAGTAACAACGGACTCACCAACGAGGGTAGACCCTTCATATGGTTTAAACAACAATTCGAGACTCACATAAAGCTTTTTGGCAACTAAAGGAGTAATGAAAGAAAGAGTGACACCCGAATCTATCAATGTATACACATCAAAATAAAAAATGTTTCACATACTAGTGATAACATCGGGCACCTCATCCACCCCTTGTCTTCCTTGAAAAGCATAAAATTTATTTTGCCTTGGAGCACCCCCATGTTGGCCTCCCCTTGCCCTTGGACCCGCATTAGCACCATGGCATTATGGACAACCATCTCTACCTTTATTTTGAGCATGAGGACAATCAATAACCTTGTGACCCACTTTACCACAACCAAAACAAGCATTAGAATTTTTCAAACATGGACCACCATGCTTTCTTCCATACTTTTGTCCCTTAGGGTGAGTCATCCCACTATTACCACCTTGAAATCTATGATTATTATTAACAAATCTATTATTAGGTGCATTGGAAGACCCTTGGCCTTGAAACTTGTGGCCTTGAGGAAATTGGCCACCCCTGGAACCTTGGAAACCACCTTCAAAATGAGCCCTCTTGGACTCATCACTTCTTCTTTTTCTAAGCTTTTCCCCCTCTAGTTGCTTAGCATAATTCATGAGCTGAGACAAATCCATATCAACTACTAGCATGGTAGTACAACACTCCTCATTAACCAAGTCAGACACTCCCGACACAAATTTGTTCATCCTTGATCTAGGTCCGGCAACCAATTATGGGGTATACTTGGAGAGCTTGTTGAACTTGAGGGCATACTCCCTCACACTCATCGAACCTTGCTTAAGGTTCATAAACTCCATTGTCTTAGCCTTCCTTACCTCGATAGGAAAGAATCAATTGAGGGATGCCGCTTTGAACTCCTACCAAGGAATAGCATCATCATCTCTTCTCTCTAATTTCCATTGGGTGAACCAAATTTGGGCCACACCTTTGAGTTGGTAGGCCTCTAATTCTACTTTCTCCTCCAAATTGATCCCCATGATAGATAGCACTTTATACATCTCATTGATGAACTCTTGGGGATCCTCTTCTGGCTTGGTTCCATGGAACTCCAGTGGGTTCATTCTTGTGAAATCCCTCACCCTAGAAGTCGGAGTGGGAGCATGAGGGGCTTGGGGCCCTTGGTTCATTTGGTTGGTCATAGCATGGGCCAACATTTTGATAGCATCTCAGAACTCTTCTTGGGCTACCTCTCCATCTTGAGGAGCTTGAGTAGCAAGAAGAGCAGGTTGCTCCTCGGGTGTACAAGCACTCCTTAGTCTCCCTCTTAGAATCAACATGATCTAGAAGAGGAAAGAACATTTGTTAGGGGAAAAGCCTTACTCTTACATCTAAACCACGATCTAGACCATTAAGAAGTGAAACATTTCCTAAAACGCCTCAAAGCCTCCCATTTAAAGTTGTGGCGCACTTCACAATCATGAATAAGACTCTAATCGATGTGGTGTGTTGGATTTCGAGGACCATCAACAACCTAGTGCTCTAATACCAAGCTTGTCATGACCCAAGCCTAGGTCCTAGATGTGACATAGAGAATGGAAACCCAGAGAGGCCCAAACAAGCCTTAGACTTGAGGACTCACCAATGTTTATCTACAAAGTACCCAACTAGCCACGTGGAGGATGATCAAAAGGAGCTCCGGTCCCTACATGGTAATATCATGTAGGCATAGAGTATGCGTTAGTACGTTTAAATGTACTAAGTATGCGGGATGTAATGCAACAAGACATAATCCAATATAGTCAAAAAGCATAATCATAAGCAATGGAAATATATAATCTCAATATGGCATGCAAGATCAATGCTCATAATAAAACATGCTTGAAAATCATTTATCTTGCACAATAGATATAAGATACATATATGGGAATTGACCTCAATCGACATAGACCAAGTAGCTACAACTTGGACTCTAAGGCCTGACACCCCTAGGTTCAGGTGACCGGGTATGACACCCCCTAACGAAGTATGGTCTACTTGTCAAGGCAAACCAAACATGATAAAGTGCACTAGATGGATCTACTAGTATAGAAAGGGTAATAAATAATCTCATGGTGGCACATAGTTTAGAGACTAAAGACTTTATATAAGGACTACTTGAGTCGAGCCCCCATCTAAAGCCTCAATCGGTGCCAAGTCAAATCCCATGGAATACTTGAAATAATCATAACTTTAATAACTTGTAAGAAACATGATAACATGAATGAGTAGCTCTTAAACATGCTTGACCTCCAATAGTGAGCCTAACTTGAACATGAGAGTATATAACAATCATAGTTGAATCCTTGTTTTAACATGAATGGCTCGCAAGAGGTAAAAATCTTGAAATAGGACTTAACTTGATACTTGTAATATCATAGATATATTTCATGAAGATCATCAATAACTTGAGAATTCTTGACTTGACATTTTATCAAACACATGGTCAGTTCATGATACTTGTTCAAAATCATGCAATTCAAGAGTGAAACAAAGTCAGTAAACTCAATGCAACACAACCCACCAATATGTTGTAAAACCCTTATGTAGTGTACCTTAAAATCCTTTACAAAAGCTCAAGATAGTTCATGGTTTCACAGCTCAAAATATGCATAATATCAATGGACAAACCAATTCATGGAATAAGCTTGGAAATAAATGGTCATGCATAATCAATAAATACTTCATAAAACTCCAACATAATTTATACTCATAATCCATAATAAGAGATACTCATAGGTGATACAATTTAAAAACATGCAATTTTCATAAAAAAAGAGGTTGAGCTCCAAGGGTTAAAGGACCCAATGGATGAAACCTACATACCTTAAACCTTGAATCCTTCGAGGTAAAATTGATGTAGACTTAGAGCTTGAAATGAATACTTAAGTCCCAAAGTTGACCTTGAATTTCTTAGATCTGAATGAGAGAATTTGATAGACTCTTATAGGGCTTTGAGAGAGGATTTTGTGAGTTATAGAGTTGAAAAATAGCTAAGTATAAGATATTTCATGTTTAAGTGGGCATGGGGCTATGACCCCAATGCCCTTGGCTGAAATAGAAAAACCAAAGAAAACTTACACTAATCCGCATCCAGTCCGCGACGCGGACTTATGGCGAAGGCAGTTTTTGTGTTGATTCTCGCCCAGTCCACGTCGCGGCCTAGTCGTAGATGCACATTAGAAATAAAAAATTAGAAAAAATTATTGTTCACTATGGATCTTCTAAAATCTGAGTTATATTCATTTCCTACTCAATTTTGCCCCATGATCAAGAATATGAAGTTAGATTTCCGATATCACGCACGAATTTTGAGTTATACGGAAATTACGATTATGAAAATTTTTGAAGCACATGAAGGGCATTTCAAAAGGCAACTCCATGAGACTCTACATTGTTCGTGTGACCTCACACGGGTCGTGGGGTCCTCCTTGGAGTGCTACTTAGTCCAAAAACTTTCAAAAAATGAAATTTCAACCTACAACGTAATCGTACAATACCTGGGTCGTTACAGGCTACCTCAAAATAAAATAAAGATAACTCAAAATCTAACTCTAATAAGCAAGAGAAAAATAAATATAATGATCCTTCGAAGTAATGGAGGCTCACCAACTCAGTTGAAATGCTCAGATCCTCAACAGTGTGCCTGTTGATGACAACTAATACTTACCTCTACATCATAAAACAATGTAGTACATGGAATGTACTGGTATGTAAAATAGTTGAATAAAATAGAATTAGGTAGAACAATATAGAAACAACATCAACTCAAAATATACTCATTTAGAATGTCAAATGTCTATCTAAAGTAAGAATAAAGAGTAGACAAGTAACCCATGAACCAATCAAACCTCATCAATCAACTCAACTTACCTCAAAGGAACTCAACTCAACTCTACTCTACTCAAAATACTCAAGGTGGGAACTTTTTGGGAGTTTCTTCTATCCGACAATAATCACTTATGAGCCAGTGAATGTACAACAATCCTACTTATGCTGCCACAGCCGTTCCACACTTGCCAGATAAGGAAAGCATATGATCCAGAAGGGATCTAACCTCTGTAGTCCTCTATTATTTTGGGGACTTTTTCTAAAGAGAGGACCATGTGATGTAATGGTTCAATACCCATCCTACACTTGGTGACTTAGTTAATAGGTGCGAGTGGGACATACTCTTACCCATTTCAGTGTTCGATACTACTCCCAAGACTTAATACTTAAAAGACTCTTCCTCATCTTAATTTACCCTCATAAAGGCGCTCATCAACTCAACCCGTCTCATGGAGATTCTCATCAACTCATTAGCTCAACTCTAAATTCTTCTATTGTCTTCGGGGACTTTAACTCATCTTAATTTAACTCAATTCTCATTTAAGAACTCAAGGACTGAGCTCATCTATAACACCCCGTAACTCCATACATAGATGTACCTATGTTTTAAACCTCATTCGTATAGTTAGGAAGTGTATTAGAATCATAAGAGACTTCTAGCACTTTGACGAGTTCATGACTTCCCTATGAATTGAGTTTTGGGTGATGGTTTATGCAAGGATCAACTTTAAACAAGCATAACTATAAACACAAATGGAACTGAATGACCAAAAAATGTCAAATAAAAGCCCTTTGAGTTAGCTTTCCAACGCACTTAGTTTCACCTCATCTTGAGTTTGGATGAAGGAGTTATGCCCGTTTTAGTAGAACCCTCCCATGCAGTAATGCCACAGGGGCAGCCATACGGGCCGTGTGGTATCTCACGAGCCATGTGACTGACCTGGGGCTGAAAATGGCCACTTTATGGCCAAGACACGTGCCACAATAGGCCATATGAGTTGTGTGGTATGGCACGGACCGTGACGCTTCTGGAGCAAAAGTTTTTCTAATTGTAAAAATGTCATCTCGTAACTTTTTCAAAATTTTCTAAGTATGGTTTGATGGAATAGTAAAGGGATAGTGTGACTTCACATGGCCCGTCAACTGGTCCATGCGCTAACACTTTATTAATTTTTCTCTCCATTTCATTAATGGTATTTTTGTGAATTTAATCCATTCTAATGACCTTTTTAGACTTTCAATGCTATCTTAACCTCCCCAAAAGACCTAAACCCTATTCAAAAGGATCAAAACCATTACATTCAACTTACATTTCTATTGGTATTTTGGAAATTCCTATGCTATCTTAACACCTCCTTAAAACCTTATCCTATTCCTAAAGATTAAATTCACTTCGCCTAATTGGAATACACTCTCAAATTCTCTCAAGAGCCTCCATCAAAACTCCAATACAAATTCAAGAAAACTCAAGAGCAAGTTTTGGATTCCAAGACCCCTTACAAGCTTCAAGTCTTTCTCAACCCAATTTTAATAAATTCAAGGTCTAAGGTATGTAGGTTTCAACCATTGGGTCCTTTCACCCAGGGTGCCCAACCTTCCTTTTAATAAAAATTGCATATTTTCAAGTTGCATTATCTATAGGTATCTCTTATTATGAATTATGATTATAAACAATGTTGGGGTTTTATGAGATGTTAATTGACTATGCATATTTTGAGCTATAAAACTATGATCTATTGTGAGACTTGATGATGGGTTTTAATGTATCTTAGATGAGGGTGTTACTATGTGATAGTGGGTTGATTTACATTCAGATTTCTTATACTATTTCACCCTTGAATTGCATAATTTGAAACTAGCATTACATACCCGCCAAGTGCTTGATAAAATACCTTACAAAGGATTCTTGAGTTATTGATGATCTATTGCATGGGTTATGAGCCAAGTGATATTATGATGATGAAAAGAATATATATATGTGTGTGGAATTCATGAAAGGTATCTATGATGTTGCAAATTGATCACCTTGTTGAGGGGGTGTCATGCCTCAATCACCTTATTGAGAGGATATCATGTCTCAATCACCTTGACGAGGGGGTGCCAAGCCTCGGTGGCCTTATTGAGGGGGTGTTAAGCCTCAATAACCTTGTTGAGGGGGGTGCCAAGTCTCAATCACCTTATCGGGGGTTGGTATGCCCGTACTACCAATTGAGGGGTATATACCTCAATCACCTTCTAAGGGGGTGGTATGTCTTGGAGTTCAAGTAATAGTTTGTTTGGTCTATGATAATGGTCTCTTCCTACACATATAGTATGTTCTATATAATCATATTTTACTTCAAGCATTATTCATGCTTGTCATGTTGTTATTACTTTTATCCCTTGATTATAACTATGCATTTTGACTATGTTGCCTATATTTTGTTGCATTGTATCTTACATACTTAGTACATTCAAACATATTAATGCATACTCTATGCCTATATGATGTTACCATGTAGGAACTGAAGCTCCGTTTGATCATTCTCCTCCTCCATGTGGCTAGTACTATCTCTTGAAGCAAGCTTTAGTGAGTCCTCAACTTGTAGGACCGGAGCTCCTATTGATCCTGCTCCTTCACATGGCTAGCTCAGCCCATTTGAAGAAAGCTTTTAGTGAGTCCTCAACTTTGAGGACAATATCTATTGATTTCATGCTATGTAAAGACTCTTTTCTTTTGTTGAATGCTTATGACTATGAGGGTGATCCCAGAAAAGTGTCATGGCCCATGTTCAATTCCATGTTTAGAGGTGTTGTTGGACAAGTGGTATAATTATGCTTTGAGTTTTGACTCTTCTATGTTATATAAGTATTAAACTCTTTCCCTTAGTCCTAAATCCCCTTATTTTTATTTATTTTGTTGATATCTTGCTTTCGCGACCAAAGATGTGTGTATGATACGCTAAGAGACTTGTTTGGGGTTCCTTTAGATTTCTCATTCACCGTGTCACATCTAGGCCTAGTTTGGGTCGTGATATCATCATTTAGAAGAAGTCATTTAGACAAAACTCAAGAACTTAACTATGAAGACTCATAGGATCATCAAGATCAGTTAACTCGACCTCATACTCATATCAAGATTTTAATCAACATGCTCAAGTCAAGGCTCTAGACTCCATCCCTAGGTTCATTCATGAATGCTTTCACAAATATCATATAGGGCTTATACAATGTCCCATACAAAATATTCAGTTCAAGAAAATAAGTTTATGATGATTATCAACATATGAAAATACATGTAATGGATATAAGTTTCAAGAAAATATTTGAAGAAACTTATATGTGAACTCATGGACTCTCAACTCCTCTATTACCATCTATGGGGCACATATGAGAACAATCACATGCTTTAGTTTAGCCTTACATACCTGGTGTGAAGCTTTTGGACAATCAATCCTCAAGAACTCTCCTCGAACTCCTCAATTTTTACGCTCCTCTTCTCTTCTCTTTAGCCCTAGTCTTTTTCAAGAACTTAGAAAGAACTTAGAAAGAACTTAGAATTAGGTTTAAAACTCTTTTTACACTCAAAATGACTCATTTAGATCATGGTTTGAGCTTAGGAGGGGTTAGAAAAGGTCTAGAATGCTCCTCATGAAATTAAGAAAAAATATTCGCCTCGAGCATGCATGTCTACGATGCGGACTGGTTTCATTTATGGTGTTTTTCGTCAAAAATTCTCCGAACGAGTTTTTCAATCCCTTTTAAAATTTTTGGAACAAAATTAAGTGTTGGTCGGCAGAAGGTGCGAGTTGTAAACCTATCGAGCACCCTCACTGGTTTTTGTTTTTGCATAAAAAATTATCAAAAAATCAATCGAGACCACTTTTGCCCTTAATTTTTCATGTTGATTGCATATTCAGCCTCAGATTTTCCATGGAGTATGGGAAGACATGTTATACACACATCTCTCCTTTAGGGATATTTTGATAATTTTAGCGGCATTATATATGTACACTGTATAACATGTCACGCTCGGGGGGGCGGGTACCCTGGACGTAACCGGCACTCAGAGACTATTGCTAGTCCCCAAGCAAATCACTTGATCTCATCACATTCATTCATTCATACATTCTACTAATTAGCGGAAGACATAAGAAAGTAAATAGGCACATCTCGTCTAATCTCAAAAAAAATATTATAAATGAAAAGGCTAGTAGAAAGAAACTAGCACAACAAGTCTTAACATCAACATTCGACTTTAGACCATGAAGCCTCAATCACTATCAAGTGGTGTCAATGATAGACCCATGGCTACCTCAATCAAAATAAAGCTAATCAAATCTAACACTAAAGCAAGATGAAATAAATATAATAAATCCTCCGAAGTAAGGGAGGCTCACCCATCAGCTGAACGTCTCAAATCCTCAATGATATGCCTGTTGACGATCTCTAAATTATGTATCTACATCATGAAATGATGCAGTCCAAGATAGGGATGTCAGAACGTGGAATGTACTGGTATGTAAAATAGCTGAATAAAATCAAAATAGGTAAAATAATATAGAGACAACAATCAACATCAAGGATAGTAAAAACTATCATGTCAAATGTCTATCTAAAGCAAGAATAAAGAGTAGACAAGTGACTCATCAACCAATCAACTCATCAATCAAACCAGACACATCTCAGAGGGACTCATCTCAAAGGAACTCAACTCAACTCATCTCATCACTTCTCATCTCATCTCATCTTGACTCAGATTACTCAGTTTAGGAACTTTCTGGGAGTTTATCTTATCCGACAATAATCACTTATGAGTCAGTGATTGTATAACAAGCAGCCATTGTTACCACAGTCATCCCATACTTGCCAAGTAGGGGGCGAATCTTATCCACTTGGGACCCCAGCAATCCGTTAAGTCCTCTATTATTTCAGGGACTTTACCTATATAGAACCAAAATGAGATGTAATGATTCTAATCCTCACCTACACTTGGCTATGTAGTTTGACGAGTATGAGTTGGACTAACTCTTAATCTTTCGATGCTCGATACTCCTCCCATGACTCAATGCTCATAAAACTATTCATCTAGTCAATACATCTCAATTGACTCATCTCACTCAGCCTTATAAAGGCTCTCATCATTCAATCAGTCTTATAGAGGCTCCAACCATCTCATCAATCAACATCTCAATCAAAAGCTCAAGGATTTGAACAATCATTAGGGAACAATTGAATAGACAATCATTAGAGTTCATTTATGGAGACTCAAGGGACTATCAATTTCTATCAACTCATCATCATTCTCACATTACAATCACAATCTCTATCAACATTCTAAATCAAAGCTCTAGACTCAATCCATATCCTCATTCATGCATGCTTTTAAAAGCTAACATATAAGGTTTATGCAATATCTCATGAAAATATTCAATTCAAGAAAGCAAGTCTATGATGATCATCAACATATGAAAATACATGTAAAAATTGTAACCTTTCAAGAAAATAATCAAGATTGATGCATGTAGACTCAAGAACCTCAGTTAACTCGACAATAATATAATAGAAACTTAATTCAAGAATTAAATCAAGAAACTACTTTAGGAATCATGTGTGTAGACTCAAGAACTTTCAACTCTCATCGAAGATCATTTATGGGACACATGGGAGAATAATCTCATGCTTTTAGTTTAGCCTTACATACTTGAAAAGTTGTATATTACCATTAGAAGAGTCAAGAAATCCTTTCTTGGGATTCTTGAATTCGTCTTCTTGAAACACTAGGTTATGATTCAAAATCCTATTAGAGATTCATAAACAGATAAAGAAATCTATGTGTGGGTAGCTTGAAATTTATGAAGAATAACTTGCCTTGAGGATAAATCTTGAAAGCTAATCCTAACTTGATGACTTTCTTGATTCGTTTTGAGCGTTTATGTTTAGGAGTGAAGCAGAGGGTTTCTGATTATGAAAACTGATGTTTTAGGCATTTTGGGGCCTTAAATAGACCCCCAAAGATTTTAGGATAAAAGTACCCTCCAAATAAAAATAAAAATGTCATTTATCTCATCCAGAACGGGTCCTCATTGGGTCTGCGATGCAGAGCTGTCGCGGATCTTCAGGCAGGTCTTCAGTAAAACGGTTATAACTTTCTACTCTGAACTCTGATTAGGCAAAATTGGATGTGTTGGAAAGATAATTCGAATATCTTCAATTTGATGTATTATGAATCACCGAATTCATTATAATTTAGAAGATATGGTCATTTGAAGTTGACCCTTCTATCGATTCATACGAAAACTTAGTCGCTAGCAGTTTCATGGATTTGGCTTGATGTAAAAGATCCCTTATGACTCTAAATCACACCTAATATACTTTAAATTCTTAGGAATTGATTCTAGCATGTATATATAACCTACAAGTCATTGATTCACCTAATTTTCATAAAATTTTACATTGAAACTCAAACGCTAAGAAAGTTTTTAACTTAACTTTATACTAAAGGGTTCGTGTGACCTTAGATCATCTCCAATTCTATTTCCAAACTAAGAAATTGACTTGAACACCTATACTCAATTAGGAATCATCAATTAAAATCCTATGTCATATGAGGGATGACTCGGTCTTAGCTTAAAAAAATTGAGGTGTTACATTACATATGTTTAGTAAATGTATTATAACTATACCCTTGTTCAAAACATAATGCGTTATGTACAATGTATTACACATATATATTAAATGTATTATAACTATACATGTTTTACCACTACCTCCAATATCAGCTAAGATAGATGCAACTATAACTTCAACGAGATCCTTAGTCAATGCTGGAGTATAACAAATAAAACTAAATGTATATCACAAGTATATTAAAGGGGGACTGCACAAGAAATAAAAAAAACTGAATAAATGTAACCTGGTTTGTCACCATCTTCCAAATCCGCAACTGCAGGCTCTTTATACATACTCAAGTCTATAAAATTAAATAATAATAATAATATATGATGTATTATAAAACAAACTAGTATATGTACCCGCGCGTTGCGCGATCAGGTAATGGACATATACATATAGATTAATTAATAATTTTAAAATTTAACTTAGCATAAAATAATGTTGTAAAATATATATGAAAGAATATTAACATTTAAAACCATCGTGATAGAAGAGTTATGAACATACTTTTGACAATAATAATTTTAACATTATTAAATTTTTTATTTTTAAATTATTCAAAATCATAAATACTTTCACCCCATTCATATTAGCCCATAGTTAGAATAATTAGGATATGAAAAAATTCAGTTATATTAGAAAAATTATAACTAAGAAAAATTCTACAATTATGATAATGTTAAGCATAAAATTTAAAAGTTTTTAGTAACTTGAATTTCAACTTGTAGATATGCTATTAAAAAATTTAAATTTTGTCTTTCGATTTTTCTAAAAAATATGTATCTATCGTATGATATTTTAAAAAAAAAATATATATATATAATTATATGATATTTTTCGTGCTACAAAATACTTACTGGTAAATAATATTTTTTATAAATTTATTTTCAAGTAAATTTTAGGAATTGTATTTTTATTGTATTAACACTTAATTTGTGCTATTATTGATTTAAGGATCTATCAAATAATTAATTCTTTATATTTTTCTTTCTTTCAGTATGTTCTTTTTTTATACTATTACTTTATATTATATTATGTTGAATTTGTTTCAAAAAGAAAAAAAAATGAACAAAATAAAACTGTACTACAAATATTAGTAATTTCTATATTGAGAAAATGTAAAGTCTTCTTTTGAAGAGCTCTTCATGCCTATTAAATAAATCCAAAGAGCAAATCTATAAGAAAAAAGGGAGCGTTGATTTCATGGACGAAACATATAGGTTCATAATGTTTTTGAGAGTGATAGTTTTAGTTTGTTTGTAGTTTATTCTCCTAAATATAGATATATAAATTTGAAGATAAAATTTAGAACATTTATTTCATTATGTTATTCATAGCCGCCAACACTATCCGTTTTTTTAAAATTAAATTATCCCCCTTTTTTCATTTTTAACTTTTTTGTTAGACATTATTTTTTCTATTTTCAAATTTTATTTTCGGACACTGTTTTAAACTGTCTTAATTGGTGGAAACATTCAAGTTTTTTAGGAAACATGTATATTCGAACATTTTTCTTTGTGTTCACTATTTATTTTATTCTATTTTCATTTAATTAAATATTAAATCTTAATTTTTTAAAAGAAAATGTAAAATATAAATGATGTGGGAATTTAATATTGAGTGTTATGAATTGTTAAGGCTAATATTGTAACTGTATTTTATTTTTCCTGAGGCTCAGCTCTTGTATCTAACCCTTGGGCCCAACTTGTTCTCATGTATATATACTCATATTCATACGTAATAGAAAACATTCTTTTCACACCCTAATTGCGGCTCTAGCATGGTATCAGAGCCTCGGGCGGCGTGCTCTCCTTACGCATGAAAACCAGCGATCAGCGAGCCTCCATTGATCGCGGCGAACTGCACCAGCGATCAGCGAGCCTCCATCCATTGATCGCGGCGACTGTGCACGTCGACCAGCACCTGCGACTGCCGACTGTAGACTGGCGGCTGTCGACCTGCACCTGCGACTGCCGATCTTCACCAGCGAACGTCCGGCGACGAAACTGCACCAGCGCTGTAGTGTTTCGTCATCATGTCCGGCGACGAAAAAATTGATGTGGCATCTCCATATTACCCTGGGTCCGGGGATCAACCCGAAAACGTTATCACACATGTGATACTTACCGGCGATAATTATGTGGCATGGGCGAGAGCAATCACGCTATCCTTGAAGGCACGAAGAAAATTCGTGTTTGTTGACGGAACAATTGTGAAACCAATTGAAGCAAGAGATTTGCTCAATTGGGAAACTATGAACTCTATGATAGTATCCTGGATACTGAGAAGTATTGATGTGAAGATTGCTATGTCGATACCCTATCATGTGGAAGCGAAGCCTCTTTGGGATTATCTGGAGAGACGATACTGTGTGGCGAACGGGCCTAGACTTCAACAACTACGGGTAAACATCGTGGGGTGTCGCCAGGTCAAGGGAATGAGCGTCAATGATTATTTTAATCAACTCATGTCCCTGTACGATGAGTTGAGCCGCTTGAAGTCGCTGCATACCTGCAGTTGCGGCGCTTGTGTGTGTAGAGTTGCTGGAAAATTCGCCACCGCGGCGGCAAAGGGCAGTCCATCTCTCGCGGGCAGGGCACTGGAGGACGATGAATAGTTCATGCTAATTTCGTTCAGAATGAGGAGGGCACACCGGAAATCAACCCTCCACTGCTGCAACTCAAGCCGGGGGATGTACAGGCACTTCTCAATTTAATTAATTCTGATGCTAAACCTATTGATCGCATAATCGGTAAGAGTGATGTTTATTCATGGATTGTTGATAACGGCGCCACACATCACGTTAATTTAAATAATTCTGATGCTAAACATGTTGATCGTATGACCGGTAAGAATGACATTTATTCATGGATCATTGATAGTGGAGCTACGCACCACGTTACCGGTAATGGTGATTATCTTGTTAATTCTAAGAAGGCTGATCATTGGACGGTAAGATTACCTAATGGTCAATGTGTCCCTGTAAGCATAATTGGCGATGTGAATTTATCTGGCCACTTTACTTTGAAAAATATTTCATATGTTCCTAGGTTGTCGTGCAATTTAATTTCAGTAGCGCAATTGGTTGATGATTCTAAGTGTAAACTCCGATTTACTGATAATTTATGTGCTATACAGGACCAACTCTTGGGGAACCTGATTGGAGCCGGTGAG
>DF361593.1:10984-33825 GCA_000787875.1 Solanum virginianum
CTCTGTTCGTTCGTCCCTATCTGAGTAGGGACCTCTGGTAGGGGATTCTCAGTGTTTGGGGTCGAGGCATCCCATTGCGCATAGTACGTTTACGAGGCATGATCTGCAAATGCGTAATGTATGAATCAGATGGGCATTTTTAATAGAGTTAAACTCTATCACACAAACTTGGAATACAAAAGAAGTGTAACCATTTCTATTGTCCTATAGTCTCCTGCTTATAAAATGTGATGCACAACACACTCATAAACAAAATACTTGAAATTTGTTCTCTGATACCAATAAGTTTGTCGCATCCCAGTTGGGTATCCTAGGCGTGGCCGACACTTGAAGAACATTCCCCACTCCTCATCACATTTTACTCAACAGTGGAAGAATGCTCAAATAAAAGCATCAAATAAAAGATAAAGATATCATAAAATAATCCCCAAATAAATGAAGTTTGGAGGATAAAATACTCAATAGTACTCTATTTAAGGTCTATGAAGCCTTTACCTCTAAATATCTAAATGGTACCATGACAAGCCATCGCTATACAACTTAAGAAAAATAGAAATGACAGTGAAATAAAGGAAAGGCTCTTCTGGATGGCAAGGAGGGCTCACCAACTCTTGAACTCAGGAAATCTGGACCTCAATGATATGCCTACTAAAGTCCTCTATCACCTGGATCTGTATTATTAATGATGCAGGCTCAGATGGGTGTCAGTATATGGAATATACTTGTATGTAAAATATCTCAAGAAATAGAGAAGCTCAAACTCAAATCAGCTAACTCAACTCAAGACCCAAGTTATCCACCTCATAACTCAACTCAGATAAATTATGCAAGTTTGAAGTTTTGAAAACCATGCTTTATAATTAGACTCAATATTTAATGCAACTCAGTTTGAAGATCATACTATGTTAACTCATATTGTTGGGAAGTTTCTCTAACCGACATAACTCTTAACCACCATGAGTTTTGATGATGCACAATGATGTCAGCGTCATTGCCACATCTGTCCTAAACTTGTCAAGGTGAAAGGATGTCAACCTCTCCCTCTCTCTTGGATCCTAAGAGATTGTCCATCTATGGGGAAATGGGCCACTAGAGTTAACTTCACGACTATCCTATGCTGACAACGTAGTTTTGGGGTGTTTTCTCTCACCTAACGCAGTGCTTAATACTCCTTCCAAGACTAAAATATACTCATGAACATCAACTCAAACTCATCTCAACATCAACTTCCTTAGTATAACTCTGTAATTCAGAATTATAACTCAATGCAATGCAACTCAAGACTCTAACTCACATCATGCAAGACTCTCACTAATTACGGTCAAGTAATATCATATCATCCATTCTCAATACATAAGACATAATGGTATCATCACATGCATATATGAAAAAAGAAAATGTACTTCTTAGGCTTAGGTTAGAAAATTAGATTCATAATCTTAATTTTGTTAGCATGCAAGGAAATCAATAAGTTTTAGAGCTAGGATATTAACCATATGTTTAATATTCATATTTCTTGATTTTAACAATGCAACTCATCAATTTACTCAAGTACATCAATGAAGACTCAAACATGTATAAGAACTTAGAACTTAAGATCACAAAGTTTATATTATTCGATTATTACTCATGAACTTAACTCAAGTAGGTGAAGGGGCGCATAAATGAACTTAATCCAATAGATAGCCTTACTACCTGGAATTAAAGATGATGAAATGCACCAAAAAGATTTGAACCCGACCTCACAGTAGGCTCTTGGGAGTTAGAACTGGGGCTTGTGGACCTTGATTTCTATTATGAGAGGCCACTAGTTGGGTGATCATCATAATGGCTCCCCTGAAGTCCTCCTTGCGTAAGAGGCTTTAGAATGATTTTAGAAAATCCTTTTCGACTAAAAATGACCATTTTAATCATGTTTTAAGTTTAGGAGGGGTGGAAAAGGTCTAGAATGCTCCTCACGAAATTAAGAAAAAAAGTTCACCTCGGAACAAGGGGGTCCGCAATGCGAACTCTATCACTTTTGGGTGATTTTCGTCAAAAATTCTCCAAACAAGTTTTCTAATCCTATGAAAAAAATTTTGGAACAAAATTAAGTGTTGGTCCATGACAAGTGCGCATCGTGCACCCTCACTGAAAATTATTTTCGCATCGAAAAGTTATCCTTTAATCTGATTGCTCTAAAAATAACCAAGATCAGTTTCATACTCAATTTTCATGCTGATCGTATATCCGGCCTCGAATTTGCCATCGGAGTATGGAAAGATACATTATGCACACCTTTCACTTCTAGGGGTATTTTGGTAATTTTACCAAGTGTTACAAGGTCATGTTAACACTGATAGAAATTTATAATGATGAGAAAGAAGCAAGATGAGTCTAGCCTAAACTAATTCAAATTTATCAATGAAAAGGCAAAATCAACAGCGATCATATGAGATTGCACTGCCAACATATTCACCATCAAAATCAAAAGCAGTGCAACCATTATTTTTTGCTAGGCAAGATAATGAATTAAACTAAATGAGACTCCAAATTGATTCAATATGGGAACAAATCGGAGGAAAGGCCCTATTCTTTTTTTTTCGATCTCAAATCTAGAACCATATCAAGATAACTATGAATAAACCAAAAGCCATTAAAGGACACAATGTTTAACTAAATATATTTTTAGTATTAAACAAAGAAAACTTCAAACTTAAACCATAATCCAACTATCTTAAGTACTAATCAATAGGGTTTAACATAGAAATGACCTAAAGCAAAGGAGATGGGTGTCCTTTTTCGTGCAATGATATCAGGATGATGAATTTGACTAAAACTCACCACCAAAATGAAATATGCTTATAAGCTCTCAAATTTCAAACCCCAAAGTTTTTTACCTCAAAATTCCTCAAATCAAGAAAGCCTTCTAAAATATTTCTTACTTCTAAATAAATTTTTTGTATTTTTGGAGGTGAGGGAAAAACCAACCATTTTTCTAGGATCAGGAGGGGCTATTTATAGGAAATTTAGGATTGAAATTATGGGGAAATTTCTTAACAGATTGGAGAAAATTTCCAATTCAAAAATCAAATACTCTCTAGATACAGTTGTTGACACACCTTGGGAGGTTACCCTTAGCATGGTTGGCACTAGAAAACCATAGTTGGTCCCCAAGTGAATCACTTGGCTCAATCACTCATTCGTCAATAACGGAAGACTTAATTTATGTATAGAGAACCATGTAGTGGGCTCATCAATCAATGACTCAACAAGATAGGGGTCTAAAAATCGACAATCTAAATCAATTTAATATTATGAAAATAGTTTGAAAAGTACAAGTCTTTAAAAATTAAAATATCAAATTTAGTCCATCCTTGTCTATGAAGCCTCTATCTCTGAGCATCTAGATAATGCTAATGACAGGTTTATGACTACCTCAAATCAAAAAATGAAAGTGCTAAACTCATAGCAAGAAAGATAAATGAGGTATCCTCCGAATGTAGAGGAGGACTCACCAATAGGCTGAACGCGATAAGATCTTCAACGAAGCGTATGTTGATGACCTCTAATATTTGTCTCTGCATCATAAAATGATGAAACTCAAATAGGTGTTAGTACATTAAATACACTGGTATGTAAATGGCTGAAAATGAAAAGACATAATCAATGGTATTCAAATCAAGTAACTCAACTCAAAAATCAACTCAACTCAACTCAATAAAACACAAAAGTTTATGAATAAAGTCATGCTTTGAAAGTAAACTCAATAATATGCAACTTACACAAAATCATTTAAATTTTTTAGTGAAATAATGCTCCTAAAAGACACTCTAGTATGCAACTTGGTCCAATCTTTCATGCAAAATTAGGGAGTTTCTTTAACCAAGAGTCATCCCACCACCATAGTTGGTGATGCACAACAAACGCAATGTTGTTGCTAGCCCCTCCAATACTTACCAAGGTAAGGATGCTCAATTCTCTTTCTTGGATCCTCAATCCTTTTTTTGGGAAAAGAGTTAACAGAGTTAACTGCATAACTATCTTACGCTGACAACATAGTTATGGGGTGTTATATTCTTATCCAACTCGATGCTTGATACTACTTCCAAAACACTCTCTTTAAAACTCATTCAAACTCATCTCAAACATCATCATCATCTTTCATCAATAAAATATTTTGAAAATTGATTACATCCTTTTCAAATATTTACTCAAAATATCGTTTAAACTCAATGCTCAATTTCATCAAAAACTCACCGAACATGTATTATCTCATCATGATTCTTTCTCAAATCGTTATTTATGCTCAAAGACTCTTGTTCATGCAAACTCAGTAAAATATGTTCAAAAAACTTCCTTTTTTCAATATACAAAACGACCATCAATCTCAATTTGAAATAATGCAGAAAAATCAATAAAGTCCTTAATTAGGGTTCATGTGAATGAAGACATGAACATACACCTAATCAAATACTCAACTCATGGACAATATCAACCCACTTTTATGTACTAGAAACTCAATAAGACAATAGATAACTCAAGAATTTATGTAAAATCCACTAAAATTATCAAAATACCTATAGAAGAGAGATGTGCGCATAACATACCTTTCTAAACTTTGATGGGAAATTTGAGGCTGAAATGTGATTAGCATGAAAAATTTCATGGGAAAAAGGTCCTGGTTGATTTTCAGAGAAATCAGATCAAAAGATAATTTTTCAATGCAAAAATGCATTTCAGTAAAAGTGTGCAACATGTTTGCGTCTCGGATTCACACTTAGATGTGATCACAATATTTTCTACAAGATTAGAAAACTCAATTACTAAAAAAATTAGCAAAACACTGGTGGAATAGGCCAAGTCCGCATCGTGGACTTGGTATGCCGACGTGCAATTTTTTTGGTTTTTTCTTGGAGGAATTCTAGACTTTTCTCAACCCCTCCTAAACCTAAAACATGATCCAAATAGGTTGTTTTGAGCGTAAAAAGGGTTTTGATCCCCATTTCAAAGTCTTTTCTAAGTTCTAACAAAGACTAGGCTAAAGAGAAGAGAAAAAGAGCGAGAATTCAAGAGATTGAGGAGAGTTCTTATGAGGTTGATAGTCAAAGCTTCATACTAGGTACATAAGTCTAACTTAAAACATGGGAATGTTCTTCCATTTGCCCCCATTGATGGTAATAGAGGCATTGAGAGTATAATGAGTCCACATACATGTTTTTTGAATATTTCTTGTAATTTATATATATATACTGATTAAATATTTTACATGGGTTATTTTCACAAGCCCTATATGTTACTTTGTAAAAGTATGCATGAATGAACCTAGGGATGAAGTCTAGAGCCTTGACATGAGTATGTTAATTGTGATGTGAGTATGATAAAGAATTAGTAGAGCTTGATGGTCCCATGAGTATTCATAATTGAACTCTAGAGATCTTTTCTGAATGACTCCCTCCTAATGATTGATCTAAGGCTTGAGCTACTGAATGAGAATTTAGTTGATGAGATAACTTGAAATGATAGGCTAAAAGGCCCAATTGAGTTGATTTAATGAGATGGTGAGAGTCTCTATGAGACTAATTAAAATGAAGAGTCTTATGAGCATTAAGTCTTGGGAGGAGTATCGAGCACCCAAATAAGTAAGAGTAAATCTAACTCGCACTCATTAACTACGTCATCAAGTATAGGTGAGGATTTAAACCATTACATTAGAGGTTCCCTCTTGAGTTAAAGTCCCTAAAAGCAATAGAGGACTTTAGAAACCATACTCCTTGTAGGTTTGATTTATTCTTCACTTGGAAAGTAGGGAACGACTGTGGCAACATCAGTTGGATTATTATACAATCACTGGCACATAAGGGATTGTACTGATAGTACTCTGAGTTGAGTTGATTGGATGAGTTTATATTGATGTTGATGGGTTATTTGTCTACTCTTTATTCTTGCTTTAGATAGATATTTGGCATTCTGATTGAGTATCTTTTGAGTTGATGTTGTTTTATATTATTCTGCCTGTGTCTATTTTATTCAACCATTTTACATACTCATATATTCCATGTACTAACATCCATTTAGACTGCATGATTTTATGATGCAAAGATAAGTACTAGAGATCATCAATAGATGCACCATTGAGGATCTATTGCAGTCGGTCGAGTTGGTGAACCTCCCTTACTTCGGTGGATCATATTAATTTCATTTAGCTATTATAATCGAACTTTAGACTAGCTTTATTTTGAGTTGAGATAGTCATGGGTGTATCATTACCACCAATTGGCAGTGATAGAGGCTTCATAGACTAGAGTTTTGTCGTTGATTGGAGAATATGTTGAGCTAACTTCTTTCAGACTAGCTGGTTTCACTTATATGCATTTGAGAGTTAGATTGCCCATTTATTATCTTTAGTATTCTGCTGATTGATTAGTTATGTTGAATGAATAAATGTGATGAGATCAAGTGGTTTTCTTGGGGGCTAGCATTAGTCTCTAAGTCCCGGCCACGTCTAAGGTACCCTTTCAAGGCGTGACAAACTTGGTGTCAGAGCATAGTGTTCAAGTGTCCTAGGGAATCTATGAAGTTGTGTCTAGTAAAGTCTTATTTATGGGTGTGTTATGCAACACACTTCATAAGTAGGAGGCTATGGGATATTCGGAATAGTTACACTTCTTTAATGATCTGATTTGTGTGATAGAGTTAAAACTCTATGAAACTCTCTTCTAATTCATGTTATACGTGTTCTAAAGTTCTGATCATGCCTCTAAGAAGAGTTGTCAGAGGAAAAGGGTGTCCTGACAGATACAATGTTAACCCACGTGAGCCCTAGGGGATAATGAACTTGGAGATCCAGCTATCCCTGCTGAGCAACCCCCACAGGCTAAAATTTCTAATGCTAAGCTTTGCCTGGCTATCAAAGCTCTAGCCTAGGCTATCACAGCATCTACGTGTTGTAAGGCAAGGAGTGGGTAGATCGGATGCACAGGAAATATTTAGAGTCTGTGAATTCTTAAGGATGAAACCGCCTGAGTTTGTGGGGTCTACATCAAATGAGGATCTTTAGAACTACATCGAAAAGCTCCAGAAGGTGTTTTAAGTTATGCATATGGCTACTATTAACAGAGTTGAATTGGCTGCCTACCAGCTTAAGGGTATTGCTAGACTTTGGTTTGATCAGTGAAAAGAGGGTAAAGGGGAGGAACCCGCGCTACTGACTTGGGCAGTGTTCCAGAAAGCATTCTTGGGGCATTTTATTCCAGAGAATGGAGGTAAGACAAGGTTAAATTTGAAATAGGTCTCTATAACTTATCAAGATTATGGTCTTAAGTTTACTCAACTATCTCGCTATGCTCCAGATATGGTTGCTGATATGAGGGAGAGAATGGGGATGTATGTTGATAGGCTAAACAAAGGGCCTAATAAAGATGGGACGAGAGCTATGTTTGTGAGTTATATGGATATTGGAAGGTTGATAACTTATGTCCAACAAGCTGATGTGGAGAGACAGTATAGTAAGGAAGAGTTCAGGAATAAGAGGGCCTAGATATCTAGTCATGAGGTTGTAAATAGAGGGAATGGGAATGGAAACAGGTTTCATTCAAGGACAACACCATCATCTGCTAGTCCACCTGTGCCCAAAAACAGGAATGATCAGATGTCTCAGAATTTTATAGCCCAGGGATCTCAGTCACATGCTAGTGTGGCTCAAGGTTCATAGGGTAAGCCACCATATGGTAAGTATGGCAAACGACACTTGGAGAGATGCCGTGACGAGAGTGATGCATGTTTCAAGTGTGGCCAAGTGGGTCACTTTCAGGGGAAATGTCCAAAGTAGGCTAATAAGCCTCAAGCTTCTACACCGACACCACAATGTAGAGAAGATAAAGAAAAAGAGGAGCTACTTTTGGTACGAATAGGATCGCAGACCAATTGTATGTCATGGATGGTTGTCAAGATTAGGAAAATTCTCCATATGTTATGATGGGTATAATTTGAGTCTTTACTTGCTTTTGATATTATCTGTAAGAGAGAAACTTAGGTTTCTAAAGAGTTTAATATTGCCACCTAAGAGTGTGACTTGAGGTCTTGTAAGACATAAGTAGAGATGTCATTTCAGAGCTAGAATGACGGTGATAGAAAGGACAGAACGAGATAGTGAAAGTAATGATTGATTAAGGCCCAAGTCCATTAGGTAAGTAACAGGGTGATGAGTTGATTGCCATAAGTTTTGAGGAAAGAGTAGTAAGTACCCTTTTTATTTTCATGATGAGTTATAGAGAAAGAGTCATTGTTAGAATGTGTTAGAGCATGCTCAAAACTAGAAGGAGGTTTATGCTGATGCATTATAGCATTCATACCATTGAGCCTAAAGTATAGAAATTGATTAGGGGAATAGAGTGCTTTCAATGTGGTAGATCTAAATTAGGCTTATGATTCTTAAGTGAGAATCCATGAGATTCATTGACCTATGAGCTTAGTAAAATAAGGAGGTATAATGAATAGGTAAGTGGTACTAACTTGTGAGGAAGGGATGTGTTGATTGAATACTCGCTATGAGATTTTAGTGGGATTATGTTCCCAAATATTAACCTAGTAGTTGTAAGTTAGTGTGATATTGGAGAGGTATGTGATAGATGCACATGTTATTACTAGACCTTAAGCTTGAAGTTTGAGAAATAGTGTGGAAGAGGAGATAGCTTGGTGATAGTGATAGTTTTAGTTGGAGATTTGCTCTAAAAGGTTTCCATAGTGTATGTTCGAGATGAAGACGTTGATTTGTAAGGAAAATGTCCTAGGCAAGGAGTGCCCCTAGGGTAGGAATAGTGAATTGAGGATAGGTCATTAGACAAGAAGAGACTTAAGATGTGTATCCATGATGGTGTAAAGTTGTGTGATGCTCTAAGTAATGACTGCTATAAGAATCTAGATAGCACATTTGAGTTGTCAATGTGGAGTAAGTTGATGTAAGAATTCCTTATCATTACGAGTAACTATGTCGATTAGGGTTTATGGATAGATGATAATGAGTTTTCCATTATAACCTAAGTCTTATACAGATGAATTTATGGGAGTACAGAAGTTGAGTGTTAGCAAGCAAAAAGAAGGGGTTAAATTGTAAGAGTTGAGGAAAGTGGTTATGTATGTCATTAAGAGCAGCAAATATAGAAAGATTCCCACAAACGCAAAGTTTTTGGCTGACTGATATTGCCTATCACCATTTAGCTATTGCATTTAGTTTTCTTATTGCTGGTGATATGTAGAAAACCAGTTTCAGGATTAGGCACAGTATGAAAGATCTTTTAGATGCACATATTCCTCCGGGGGGTTGATTGGGGCGTGGACATAAAGGTCTTTATGACACAATCAACAATTCGCTTCATAGGAGCTTTTGGTCATGGAGCTATATTTTTTATTAGAGATTACAATTCGGACCAAAATAAAGATAATGTATTGGCAAGAATGTTAGATCATAAAGAAGCTATCACATTAGTATTTCTTGCTTGTAAATAAGTGAAATCCAATTATTCCTATAAGTTTACTCACAGCAATCATTTAAGCAGATGAAAGAAAAAATACATATTAATAGATAATTTTTGCAATTGTAGATAAACAAACCAACCTTTCGTCATTAATCTTCAAAGGTGAATTACATATTCATATCCATAATAAAAGAATTAGTGAGACTCCCTTTCTTTTGATATTCCCTAACTTAATGAATTTTGGAAGTCAACGCATTTCACGAGCCTGGTGAAATGAAAAACTACGAAGAGGAATTCACATGGATTTAGGAAAGGCCAGCTATATTTGTGTACAAGCTAAAAGGTTGCCATAGTGTATGTTCGAGATGAAGACATTCAGATGTCTCAGAATTTTATAGCCCAGGGATCTCAGTCACATGCTAGTGTGGCTCAAGGTTCATAGGGTAAGCCACCATATGGTAAGTATGTTATGTTCGAGATGAAGACATTGATTTGTAAGAAAAGTGTCCTAGGCGAGGAGTGCCCCTAGGGTAGGAATAGTGAATTGAGGATAGGTCATTAGACAACAAGAGGCTTAAGATGTGTATCCATGATTGTGTAAAGTTGTGTGATGCTCTAAGTAATGACTGCTATAAGAATCTAGATAGCATATTTGAGTTGTCAATATGGAGTAAGTTGATGTAAGAATTCCTTATCATTACGAGTAACTATGTTGATTAGGGCTTATGGATAGATGATAATAAGTTTTCCATTATAACCTAAGTCTTATACAAGTGAATTTATGGTAGCACAGAAGTTGAGTATTAGTAGGCAAAAAAAAAAGGGCTTAAATTGTAAGAGTTGAGGAAAGTGGTTATGTACATCATTAAGAGCAGCAAATATAGAAAGATTCCTATTGAGAGGAAGCTAAGAGTAGTATCTTTAAAGAGAGTCTTAGTGGCTATTATATATATGCAACTATAGTATAACAGAAGAGTTTAAGATATTCTTATGGGTAGTGATTCCCTGACCGTGTAGAGATATGTACTTATATCTTCGAAAAGAGAATTGATTCGTAACTTTGGAGAGTTGACTTTAAGCTAAGGAGGAGATGATGAGGTGATAAACCAAAGTAGATCTCGAGTTCTCGATAATGATTGAGCTGATCAAGATGAGACATCAATTCTTTGACAAATCATATGTTTCTTATTCTTTAGTGGGGTGATACTCTATTTCCATCTATTATATGATTGTCATGCCCATGGCCTGGTCCCATGTACCACTTGTTGATTTTCGTTCATGTTGAGTTTTGAGAATGAGAGGTAATGACTTTGTTCGGCAATTTTAATCTTACCTCATGGATATAAGAGTCTCCTGTCCTATGTTGAATGAGATATGACATGAGTTTTACACTAACTCAGAATGAGTCTTGATAGATGAGGGAGATTGTACTTCATTATGAATGTTCTTAGATAAGATTTCTCAATTATCACCATGTTAGTCTACTCAGAATGAGTCTTGATAGATGAGGGAGATTGTACTTCATTATGAATGTTCTTAGATAAGATTTCTCAATTGAATTGTGCTAATGATCTTTTCTCCCAAGTCCTCTGAGTGATCTTGCTTTCCAGTCTTGATAAAAATGTTGATGATAGTAGAAGAGTGATGGTTGATGAGAGAAAATGGAGTTGTTGATTCTAATAATAGTGTGATACCGTTTCCTTTTAAGGTTATAGACGTGGAAGACAAGTTAAAGAAATCTTGATGAGTGTAATAGATAGGTAAAAGAATATTAGTTTCTCTCATGATAAGAGTTTGCAATTGAGGGTGTAGATGTGCTATGGTAGGCTTGAAGGTTCTCAAGTGATGTTGACCTTAAAGAAACCATGAAATGGTTAGAGTGATAGGCATGAATGTGTGGTTGCTATTATGTGAGTGTATTAACGTGATGAAAATGAGCAATATTCTCTAAGTAAAGGTCACTATGGGGATATGAAACATAGATTTCAAAGGGTTAGATTGGTGTAAGTATGATTATCCTAGGACTAGTACCTTGCGTTCTTTAGCAGCAAATATAGAAAGATTCCCACAAACGCAAAGTTTTTGGCTGACTGATATTGCCTATCACCATTTAGCTATTGCATTTAGTTTTCTTTAGTGAAAAAAATTCTCAACAACTTCAACAATTTCTGAAAACATAGATTTATATGTATAACAATACTTAGACTTGAGTTTTTTTGGTGAAAACATTTCTCAACAACTTCAACAATTGTTAAATCAGACATCCCACTTGCTAAGAATTTTCTCAACAACTTAAACAATTGTTAAATCAAACAACCCTCTTGCTAAAATTTTTTCTCAACAACTTCAACAATTGTTAAATCAGACATCCCACTTGCTAAGAATTTTCTCAACAACTTAAACAATTGTTAAATCAAACAACCCTCTTGCTAAAATTTTTTCTCAACAACTTCAACAATTGTTAAATCAGACAACCCTCTTGCTAAGAATTTTCTCAACAACTTCAACAATATTTAAATCAGAGAACCCTCTAGCTAAAATTCTTTCTCAACAACTTCAACAATTGTTAAATTAGCCAACTCACTTGCTAAATAATTTCTCAACAATTTTAACAATTGCTAAATCAAAGCACTCACTTGCTAAAGAATTTTCTCAATAATTTCAACAATTGTTGAAGTGACTGTCAACATTTATACTGCCAATTTATTTCTTGAGAATTGAAGCATTCAACAACAATATTTGCTCAATATCAATATTAAAAAAAGTTTAAACAACAATTACAAATAACAAATACTAATCAAAATCTACACCTGTTAAGCACTTCGCTCCAAGCATGTTGTTCTTTTATGTCCAGTCTTTTTGCATATAGAACATTTATTTTTCTTTGTTGGAAATGATTCTCCAATTCCTCTTCGTCTCTTCGTAGCCCTTCTTTCCATCTTGCCTGGCTCAATATGCGGAGGATGTATTTCCCTCTCTAAAAATTCCTTAGGAATTCCCCAAGCTTCGTCTCTTCTTAGCCCTTCTTCCCACCTTGCCTAACTCAACATGCGGAGGATGTATTTCTCTCTCTAAAAATTCCATAGGAATTTCCTAAGTATCTTTAGGCGATACAGGTTTAATCTCTTCTAATATGCAAAACGATATGTCTCTACCTTGTAATACAGAGATGAGTATTCATAAATGTGCCTTCCATAATCATCACCATATTGACATGGGAGCGCTGCCATAGTATGTGGACATGGTATTTTGTCAAGGTCAAAGACTTTACAGGTGCAAGATTTACCTTGCAAATTAACCGTTGCAACTGCATTGTGATCGGTGACAAGATAGTCGTAATTGGCAGTTTGATGAACCAATAGCTTATTCCCCAAATTGACATTTTCAGTGATTTTTTGTTCTATCTTTGAAAAAAAGATGGTTAATGCACTGATGAACATATTGCGCCTCTCATGAAATTTTTCTCCGTATATCCAGTTTATTTCATTAAAAAGAGCAACAATTGGATATTCTCTTTCATCAAGAAGCATTGCATTAATCAACTTAGAAATATTTGATGTCGTGATTTTGTACCTATAAAAAATAAGTACAACTGTCAATATTACTAAAAAATATGACAGACGCAGTTAAGAAAAATATGCAAAAAAATTCAGCACATGAGATTTTACCTGTTTCCCGGAAAGAATGCCCTGCTCCATCTGTGAAATCCAATATGTTCCAAGTGTGCGGCAGTTCCTGGAACCATATCTCTTATTTGGTTGAAGTGATCATTAAATTCATCTACATTGTATGCTTTTGCTGCTTTATAAAAGTGGAAGATGATTTTTCCATTGTGAAAGTTATTTCAAATATTTTCTATGAGATCTCTCATGCAACAACCATAATGAGCCAAAGGAAACACAATCTCAACCATCTTTCTGATACTTGGATGTCTGTCAGAAATAATGCATAATTCAGGGGTATCATCCATAAAACTGCTCATATTCTAAAAAACGTATCGATAGGAGGCATCATACTCAGTATCGGTTACATAAAATATCACTAGAAAAATATGATCTTCTATATCTTGTGCTACTGCAGACAACAACATGCCTCTATATTTACTATTTAAAAATATTCAATCCACAATTAAGACTTTTCGAATATGTTGAAAACCAAGAATGCAAGCTCCATAGACAACAAAAAAATACTTGAACCTATCATTTTCATCAAGCTGCAAATCTGTTTTACCTTTTGGATTTACCATCGTAAGCATACAATGGTAAGCATCAACAACTGCATAACCGTGCTCATGTGTCCCCCTTACCAAAGCCTTTGCGATCTCACTTCTCTTCCAAGCCTTCCAATAGCTAACCTTGCAACCCAATTCAATACGGATTGAATTCTTAATATCTCTTGTTGAAGGACCTTTACCTTTTGGGAACCTATCCTTGAAGTATGCAGCAATGACTTTTGTCGTGGCATGGGGATTATGGCTCGTGAGATGTTATGAACTATATGTATGCATTTTTTCATACTTTCTAATGTAAAACCTATCAAAACTCCGTGACATGGGGATTATGGCTCGTAAAATGTTATGAATCACATATATACATTTTTTTCATATTTTCTAATGTAAAACCTATTAGAACTCTAGAGCTTTACAACTCTCAACCACTAATTGCATTCAAGATATACATATTTCATACAATAAACAGCACGCGAATTGATCACCTTCTTCATTCGAAGATCTTTCTTCACACAAGTAATTTTCAAGGCAATATATAACTCTTGTTTATTCTTGAATGAAATACCGATGTAAAAATCAGTTTCATCATCTTGAGCATGACTAGACTATGATGATTGTATGGTTTTTGGTGTATTGCAGGCAACTTCAGGAGTATGAGTAGGAGTGGAAAGAGTCTGAGGAGTATTTTGTGCACCAGCACTTTCTTCGTGTAGAATATCCATGTTCGCTGAATCACTTTCATCATTTAACATTTGTTGCTTTTGACAATTTTCAGTCAATCTTTCAACCACATATACCCTTAAAATGGATCTACCTTCATTTTCTAAATAAGTATGCAAACTTATTTGATTTTTTATCATAAATGGAGCAGCCCTTTGCTTTTCACCGCAATTATGTATATAGGTGATGGCAAAATCTTTCGATTCACAATCTAGTTCGCAATAGGAAATGATTGTGTTTGGAAAATCTTCATACGTGACATTTTGGTCCACCGTCATTGCTAGTGTCTCTACCATTTCTTTATTTTCCAACGCCAAATATAAAAATTGTTAGATTGGACCCATTCACCATTGCAATTCACTCCTACTGTTATTTTATCCCCTATTGATAGTATGGACGTCTGTACCTATATTATGATTTAAAAGAAAAGTAGTCATGATTTTGCTTGCAGTTGATTTAACAATTGTTAAATATATTTGACAATTGTTAAAAAAACAGCTAGAGTACGTGCAACAGTTTTAACAATTGTTAAAACAGCAGCTAGTGCATGCTAGCGATTTTAACAATTGTTGAATAATTGTTGCAAGAGTTAGTCAACGTGTTTCAACAATTGTTAAATAATATTCAACAATTTTTAAAACAACAGCTAGTGCACGCTAACGGTTTTAACAATTGTTGAATAATTATTGCATGAGTTACTCAATGTATTTCAACAATTGTTATAATAATAGCTACAACACGTGCATCGATTTACAATTGTTAAATGAGTTCCTGAATACGTTTTAACTATTGTTGAACAATATTTAACAATTGTTAAAATAGCATCTAGAGCACGTGCAATAGTTGCTAGAAGTATATTTTAACAATTGTTGAAACAAATTAAATCAAAATAGTAGAAAATCAGAAACCTAAATGAGCAGTAGAAACAAATCAATAATATTAACTTACCAAAATGGTCGAAAATCACCTCGCAAGCAATGCCCAGTAATACAACAACGAAATTTAGTATCAAATCGATGGAAATTAAATTTTTTTCTCAAATCCAAAAGATTTTCGAGAAAAAAGATGTTATATTCTCTCCTTTCTTCTTCCCAACACAATAGCCACAAGAAACAACAATAATAACACAAGGAGAAGGAGGAGGTGGAAGAAGAAGAAGATGAAGATGAAGAAGAAGAAGAAGAAAGAAGCAGCGAAGAAGAAGAGAGAAATGGCGCGAAATGATCATTGGAGGCAGGGATTTACCGATGCAGAGCTTTTTATTTTATTTTTTTAATATATTAGGGTTAATAAAGGTTAGGTCAAAGTGTAAAAAAAAACTTGAGGACTTGTTGAAAAAGTTATCAAAACACATTAATTATTAACCATAAAATTATCACCTACCACCAATAATTAAAACACTTGTCACTCTTTTTAAGTTTCAAAACCTTTTGCCCACCCTAAATTAACTCACCCTAAATTCGAATTCCCTCATCTATTCACGAATGTCGTCCACTTTCATCTGCTTCTCTTCCATCATCTCATCTTCCAAATTGGAGGGCACAGAAAACAGAATTATTTCCTCAACAAACTGATCAAAATTTGTTTTAAAAGTTAAACTCGCTTTTGATTGATTATCATGTTTGTGTTGCCAAATTTTAAACCTGAGAAACAAATAAAGAAGAATGAAAAGAAAGATTCTCGATTGTTTGTTTTAAAGTTAATCATAATATTTTTATATTCTTTTCTTGTAATTATAACAAATTTGATTATTACGGATAAATAATTTCATCACTTATAAATTAAGATTTTGTGTGGAAAAGATATTTTGTCACTAAATGTCATGCTTCATTGCTAAAATGATTATATTAACTATAAAAACAAAACCATCCCTCATGCACAAACATTTATGGTGAATTTATTTGTCACAAAAGATGTACTTTTTTTTGCAGTTGATAGTAGACCTTGTCACTAAAAAAAGTTCTTACTACCTACTCCCTTGGTCTCAATATAACTGAATTTTTGGATCTTTTTCTAGTGTTGAAAATATTTGAATTGTTCAAAGTTCAAGGTAGATGTTTGAAATTTTTTCCAATACTACCCTTCCCTTTAATAAAATTATACTTTTTTCTAAAAATTAAACTACACTCTTTACAAAGTCATTTATGATTTCACATTTAATTATCTTCATGAGTCTGATATTTTCAATAAAGGGACTGTTTATATTTCTACTTCATAAGATTCATTTTTTTTGTTTCAGCATATTACATACAAATTCAAAAGTGAAGCAAAAGATTAAATGTTTAAAATTTTGGTTCCATCTAAATTTTGTTAAAGTTTTTAAGTAGAATTTTTTAAATTGAATCTTGAGTACGTATTGTATTGAAATTTTCATTTGAAAAATTTGCCTCCAAGTACAAATAATTGAGTAGAAAAATAGAGTCAATTTAAATTTTAAGTAAAATAAAAAATTTAATGACTACTTGTTAAATCTGATATTGGAATTCAAATAGGCCTACTTAAATTCTAGCAATATTAATTTATTAGTCAAATTTTAAATCTTTTGAATTAATGACTTAGAAATAAACAAAAGGGTAGTAGTGAAAAATATGGTTAAAATTTTATATTACAATATGTTTCTTAATCTGTATGCATTATCTCAGAAATTCAGTTAAATTGGAACAGAGGGAGTACTAAATTAAATTGTCACTAATTATTTCATTCAATCAATGACGACGCTAATTGTCTCTAAATTATATGTATTTCATAGTTGAACAAATATAATTTCATCACTAATGATTATTTTTTAGATACAAAAATTTATTTCGTCCTTAATTGAGTAAATTAGGGACAAATTTATTATTATAATTTTTTTTAATAATTTTGTAGTTAAATCATTTTTATATACAACATATAATTGTCACTATAACTTATCATTATTAGTGACAATTACAACTGTCACAAAATAAAAAATTAATTCATATTCAATAAAAGGAGGGTACTGGTACAAAAAAAAACTTGTCACTAAATATAGCCAACTTATGACGAACTAATTTATTTCATGACAAAAATTTTTGTCTTAAAATGTTTAATTTAATCGTGGCTAAAAGTTGCCTTTAGTGATAAAATATTAAATTACGAATATTTAATGACATCTATTATTTCGTATTGATATTTTTTTAATTAGTATGTCGAATAAATTGAAAACTAAATAATAAACATACCAGATAACGATAAAATTCATCCATGATCATATAATTCAAAAGACCTAAAATTATACTGAGGTACTATTTATAATTAGTAATATTTACTTATATTAATGAAACCAACAATAGTTCTCCTTTTTTGGTCTCCCTTTTATAATTTATGAGCGATGTTTCCCTTTTAGAAGTGTGCAAGTCAAATACTAAAGTCAAACTGTACCGATAACCAAATCAAATCGACGAAAAAACTGACTTTTTTTGTTTGGTTGGTTGGTTTGGTGTTGAAAAAAGTAAATCAATCATCAATGGTTTGATTTGATATCAGAGGAAGTGGATTGGGAGATCTTTTGGAAGCCATTTCAATATTCTTTGGTGCTTGAAAAGTTGAGATGAGACGTAGAGATTGTCCACTGGGCATGCTAGTTTGTTTGCAATAAATTTTAATGTGATGTAAATAAATTGCAGTCACAAATAAAATATTAAAATACATAATTTTATTGATAAAGAATCTGAGTACAAATCTGTTCATCCCTTGATTTTTCTCTTATAAGATTTCTTCATGATTCAAGGACCATTAGTGGTGTATCTCTCGAACTAGAATGAGTTGAACTTAATCTCCATGAAAGGATTTGTTTGGATCTTCTTGAGTATTTGATTATCAAGAAGAGTCATACATATTTTGATCTGAATATCCTAAGATTTTGTGAGATATCTGAGATAAATTTTCAGGGGAATATAATACCCTTTATATAGGCATGAATTAGGGTTTAAGGTAGAGTAGCCTCTAAGAAACCTTGACTGAAATAAGACTTATCTTGTAGAGTCCTGTAAAATTTTGATGTTTGCAAATATTCCCTTCTTCAAGCTTGTCAGAGTGTAGAGTTGATGAAACTCAAAGACAGGGTGATGTGCTGTCAAACTACAATACTTTTGATGCTTAAACTTGGAATTTTGTGTGTTTTCAAAGCTATGTTAGTGGGTTTTATGTGTTTTTATGTTTATTTTTCAGGATTATAGGATTTAACATGATATTAGGCAAAGTGTTGCAGATGCTAAGTGTTTGAGAAAATACGAGGCACTCTACGAGTCATGAATAATTTCACTAGTCGTAGAGGGGTCGTAGTTGAGATCTAATGAAGGGCCTATTTTCTGAAGTGGAATCTATGAACTATCAGATGAGACATAGAAAGATGTACGAGTGATTGATTGGTTTCATGCTTGAGGGTTAGATTGGAAGAGTTTCTGAAAATCTATCAAACTAAACCCTATATGAGCCATAAGTTTGAATATGGTTCATAGAAATGTCTCATAGAAGTGAAGCCAGATTTTGAAGACTGCATAATATGAAGCCCAGGTACGGACTGTGAAACTTTATATGGACTGTAACCCAAATTATTGAGCCTGCCAAATTTAGTTTTTCTATTTTGTTTAAGACTTGTATTTTACTCATTATAAATAGAGTTTTAGGCCTTTTTGACAGGGAGACACACAAGAGAACTGAGAAACACCTTTGTGACTTCATACTTTGTGATTTTTACATAAAAAAACATTACTTTGTGATTTCTAGTGAAGAATTTAGGATTTCTTGTTCTTAACTTTATCATTGTAAGTGCTTAATTATGTTATTCTATATCATGATTCTTCCATCTACAATGATTATATATAGCTAAATCTACAACTAGAGTTGTGGGAACCATGAAGAACTAACAAGGTAAAATTGGATAAACAAGTGTCAGAAAGGTGCATTGCCCAGCAACATAGTTCAGAACCCTAAGAATGAGAGGCAGTGTATGGCAGGGATAACACATGGCGGATAATCTATAATTCTTGAAAAGTGTGCATGTATTAATTAATTGTTTTCATTTTGATTGCTATTTAATGGTGGCTAACATTAGAACTCACCTAGTTGTTACTGACTGGATCAAGGTAGTAATGAATGGAAAAAGAGATTAATTAATTGGATTCAATGTGATCCCTCTTGTCTAATCAACTGAACTAGATCAAGAGAAGGTTATACTGGAACAATAGGTAAGGTTAGTAATGTCACACTGGGGGATGAATCAAATCATGTAGTAAAATTTACCTTTTAACTGGATCAAAGAGTTTGGTAAACTTAACTTACCGTTCTGCATGCTATACACTAGAAAAGATTACAATTATCTGATAATACTGAGCTAGGGAATCATGTGGAACACAATACCGTAGTTACTTCTCTCACTAGTTTCACAGCACTTGCTTCTAGTTTTGTTTTATTTTCTTGCAACTACAACCCCCCTCTTTTCGGGAGATAAGTAGGTTAATTCAGTCGACTTACTTGTAATTACTCCAAGTCTAACCATATTTCTTGTGGGTTCGACCTAAACTTTGGTTAGGTTATATATCTTGACAACGACTACTTAAACCTTCAAAAATAAGGCGTAGCTTGGGCAACATCAAGATTTTGACACCGTTGTCAGGGAATACGACTTTAGACTTATTTAATTTGAGTAATTCGAGAATTAAACCTTATTTCCCTCATTTTTCATTTTTATTGTTTTTGTTTTTTTTTCATTTTGTTTTTAGTGTGCAGGTGTAGTGTATACACAAAACTCATAGTCGATGCAGACCCTTGAGTCCGTTTGACCTTGAGATTCAGAAGACACTAAGAAGAATGACTTAGGACAATGCAAACAATGTTGCAAATGATGCAGTGAATACAACACTAAACCAGAACAATAACAATAATAATCCACCACCCCATGAGGATGTTAATCCACCAACCACAAGATCTTCAAGCCGTGACTAACACATGGATCAATATCGGCTTGATCCTATAGCGATTGATGTCACTAAAGTTATTGTGTTACCTCCACTACCGGATGACATAAATTTCATCGTTTTGAGTGGGTTACTTCAAATTCTACAAAATTGAGGGTTGTTCATGGGTTTAACATTAGAGGATCTGCATAACCATCTACACAACGTTGTTTTTATTTGCAAGAGTATGATGAGAAGTCAAAATCTATCCATGGATGTTGTTGGGCTCTGTGTCTTCCCATGTTCTCTAATGGGTGATGCAATATTATGGTTATTGAGTTCCCACAGAGTTTAATCACAAATTGGGCGAAAATATAGAAGGTCCTTTTGGAGAGGTTCTTTCCGAGTTTAAAGAAGTTGAAGTTGAAGTATCACATCAAAAACTGAGCAGTTGCCTGGTGATTCGATCAGTACTAGGTGGGAGAGGTTTACAAATTGCTTGAGGTATGTCCCTGACCATAAGATCGTAGATGATACCTTGGTAGAAATCTTCTATCTAGCCCCGAATGAAAATAGCCAAGTTATTGCTGACACTATCATGGAAGGCTCATTTTTAGATTGTCTATTTCCAATGATAACTGAAGGGTTCGAGAAAGTGGTCAAGACAAATCATGCATGGGGGATGAGAGAGAAGTCAACAACTAAAAGCTCATTATCAGTTAGTACTAGCTTGATGCAGGCAAAAATAAATAAGGTAATGATGCAAGAGCTTGCTCGGATTAGTACTAATGTGGAGTTGTTGATGAAGCAGAGCTAAAAACATGTGAATGTAGTAGCTCATTAGCCTTCACAAGCAACCACGTACGAGAGGTCTTACTATGAGAAGGGTACTTGCTTTGTTAGTGATCAGATGGTGAGTTTCCAAACCAACGCCCAGGGATCCAATCAGGACTATTGGCGCCAAGGTCAAGGGAACCAAGGTCGAAACTTCAACAGGGATGGAGCTTTCAGAGACAACAACAGAGGAAGCTACTATGACAGGAACAAGGGCCAAGGTAGAGATATTGATTGGAGACATAGAGATGGGTACAGAAATGATCTGTATGTGCCACCACATAATTGAGACTCTAGTGTTAGTAGTTCTCGAATTGAAGAGATATTCGACCGACTATTGAAAAAGGTTTGATGCTTAGGATGAGACATTGAAGGTGATGAAATCTAACATCTCCAGTATTGATCAAAAAATTGAGTCTCATTCTATTGCTATCAAGAAGCTGGAGCAAAAATTTGGCCAGATGTCGACTCAATTGAACAAGTGTCAGAAAGGTGCATTGCCCAGCAACATAGTTCAGAACCCTAAGAATGAGAGGCAGTGTATGGCAGGGATAACACATGGCGGTAAGTAGACCATTAACCCTCTGACGCTAGTTGATGATGATGATGTTTGTGAGGAGATGGTTGAGAGTAAAGATGCAAATACTAAAGGTACTCAGGCCGAGGATGGGGTGACTGATGTAGTCATGATGCCACAGAAGTTGAAACTCATTCCTAGACCTCCCCCTCCTTTCCTTCCTAGACTCAAAATAGAAGAAGAAGGAAGGTAAATTCCAATACTTTATCTTCGTGCTGAAGTAACTCTCCATCAACATCTCTCTCATTAAGGCATTGGAGAAGATTCCCAGATACGTAAATTCATAAAAGACTTGGTCATGAAGAAGAGTATGTGAGCCAAGAGCTCTCCCAAGAACTTTAACATTGCAGTGCAATAGCAATGAGGTCCTTAGTGTAAAAGTGAGAAGATCACAGAGCATTCACCATACCCTACATCATTAGAGATGTTGAGTTTGATGTGCTATCAAATTACAACACGTTTGATGCTTAAAACTTAGAATTTTGTGTGTTCTCAAAGTGATATTAGTGGGTTTGATATGTTTTTATGTTTATTTTTCAAGATTACAAAATTTGGCAAGATTTTGGGCTAAGTGTGCAGTTGCTACAATTTTTGCTGATATATGAGGTACTTTACAAGCTGCAAAAGTTTTCATGAGTTGTAGAGTGGGTTTGCAAGTGAGATCCCATAAAGGGTCAATTTTATGAAGTTACACCTATGAACTATCAGATGAGTCGTGGATGAGGTTTCATACCCTGAGGATTAGAAGTTGAGATTTTCTGGAAAGCCATTAGAGGAATCCCTATGGGTTGTAAGTTTGAATATGACCTATAGAATGGTCTCGTAGAAGTTGTGTCTAGTTTTGAAGAATGAAGTTCACGAAGCCCCGGTACAAGCCGTAAAACTTAATACGACCCATAACCCTGCCTGTATGATCTGCTGAATCTAGTTTTCTATTTTATTTTGGACTTGTATTTTAAGTACTATAATTAGATCTTTTAGGTTATTTTCAGGAGAGAACGAAGGAGAATGACCAGAAACATAGAGAGAAGTTCTTAGAAACACTTGGAATACAACTTTGTGATTTTAATCATCACTTTCTGATTTCTTGTGAAGTTTACAAATTGCTT
>DF361593.1:33913-45457 GCA_000787875.1 Solanum virginianum
CTGATTTCTTGTGAAGAGTTTGGAATTTCCTGTTTCTAAATTCATCATTGTAAGTGCTCAATTATGTTATTCCATATCATGATTTTTGCATCTACACTGCTTACGTATAGCTAAATCCACAACTAGATTGTGGGAACCATGAAGAACTAACAAGGTAAAATCGAATAATTTGTAATTCTTGAAAAGTGTATATGCATGTATTAATTCATTCTTTTTATTTTAATTGATTTTTAGCAGTAGCCAATGTTAAAACACGCCTAGTTGTTACTAACTGGATCAAGGTAGTAATAAATAGGAAAAAAGATTAATTAACATGATTTTGATCAATGTCTTCTCATCTAATCAGCTAAATTGTATCAAGTGGAGATTGTACTGAGATAATAGGTAAGGGTTAGTAATGTCATACTGCAAGGATGGATCAAATCACGTAGTGAAATTTACCTCTCACCTGGATCAAAAGGTTTGGTAAACTTAACTTACCATTCTACTTATAATACACTAGAAAAGATTATGGTTATCTAGTAGTACTAAGTTAGGAAATTATGGGGAAAACAATACCCTAGTTACTCTTCTCACTGATTTAATAATACTTGTTCTAGTTTAGGTTTACTTTCTGCAAATTACAAAGCCCCCCTTTCAGGAGATAAGTAGGTTAATTAACTCAAATTGCTTGAAATTACTCTGAGTCTATCATATTCCTTGTAGGATTCGACCCTAACCTTGGTTAGATTATATATCTTGACAATGACCGCTTTAACCTTGAAAAAGGAGGTATAGCTTGGGCGACATCAAGATTTTGGCATCGTTGCCGAGAATACAGCTAGACTGATTTAATTTGAGTAATTTAGGAATTAATCCTTTCCCTTAATTTATGTTTTTGTTGTTTTTGTTTCAGCATGTATGTATAGTGTATGTATAACGCTAAAAGTCAAGGCAGACCCATGATTCCATTTGATCCTAAGATCCAGAAGACTCTGAGAAGAATAGCATTGAACAATGCAAACACCGCTACAAATAATGCAATAAATATGGCATTGACCCAGAACAATAATGATTATAACCCATCTCTGCTTGAAGATGTTAATCCACCACCATAGGATCTTCAAGTCGCAGCTCATACATGGAATCAATATTGGCTTGATCCTATAGCGATGGATGTCACTGGAGCTAATGTGTTACCACCACAACTGGATGACACAACATTCATTGTTTTGATTAGGTTACTTCAAATGCTACAGCGCCTACCATCAGAGGATTCACATAACCATCTATATTACATTGTCTTCATTTGTAAGAGTATGATAGGAAATCCAAATCTGTCTATAGATGTTGTTAGGCTCCATCTCTTTCCATTGTCTCTAATAGGTGATGCAACATTATGGTTATCCTAGCTCCCATAGAGTTTAATCACTAGCTGGGCTAAACTACAGAAGGCTTTTTTGGGGAAATTCTTTTTTAGGTCGAAGAAGTTGAAGTAGAAGGACCAGATCAACAATTTCGAGCAATTGCCTAGTGAGAGAGATTCACAAAGTGCCTGAGGAGTGTTCCTGACCACAAGATCATGATGATGCTAAAGCAACCCCCAAAAAGTGCCCAAAAATGTGCCTCAGAAGTGTTTGGAATTGTAATTTCTATATATCTCAAAATCCATGTGTGATATCGAAAATCCGACTTCATATTCTTTTTCAGGGGGTCAAATTGAGTAGAAAATAGGCCTAACCCCTATTTTAGAGAAAATGAATCACAATTTTATTTTCCCAAAAATTGAATTCCAGTGAGGTTTCTGTGCCCCTAGCGCGATGCGCCAAGGGCGCGACTCAGTGTAAATTTTGTCTAGTTTTTCTATCTTGGTCCAAGACTTTTGGATCTTGGACCTAAGTGTTCCCATACGTAAAAATACCTATACTTAGCGTGATTTCACCCTCATATCATTAAAGACATTCCCAAATACTCACTCAAAAACTTAGACAATATTTCATCTCCAAAATTCAAGTCTCAAAACACATCCGAATCTTAAGGTTCTCAGTCAAGCTTCAAGTCTACATCTCCAATCTTCTTCAAGGATTCTCCAAACGCCAAGGTATGCGAGGTTCTTTCACGTGTTCTATTCACCCATGATACCCAAGTCCTTCTTTTACCTAAAATTGCATGATTCAAAGTTAATTTACTCATGGACCTTATCTATTATGAATTTCACTGCACACTATATTGGGGTTTCATGAAATTATAATTGTTTTAGCATATTTTGAACTATGAATCCAAGATATATTGTGAAATTTGATGAAGAACTTTGATGTATATTACTTGAGGGTGTTACCAAGTATCTATTGATGGTTTTACATGGAAATTTCTAGAATAATTCCACTCTTGAAATGCATAATTTTACAATAGCACTACACACCCGCCAAATATTTGATAAAACGTCCGAGTTATGATTTCTTGAGGAAGTGAAGGTCTAATGAATGTCTTATGAGTTGAATAACTATATGATAATGAAAGGAATATATGTATATAATATTATCTCTATAGTATGGAGAAAATGACCAAGCCTCACTCGGGAGGTTGTAGGCCCGAGTAACCATGTTGAGGGGTTTGAACCTCGATCGCCTCACTCGAGAGGTGGCAGGCCTGTACAACCATATTGAGGGGTTTGTACCTCGATAACCATATTGGGGTGGGGGGTTTGTACCTCATCAACCATGTTGGGGGGTTTGTACCTCATCAACCATGTTGGGGGCTTTCTACCTCATCAACCACATGAAGGAGTTTGTACCTCATGCGCCTCTCTAAGGAGGTGGTGGGCCTTGGATATTCACTAAAATGGTCTCTCCTTACACATGGATTATGTTCTATGTAAGCATGATTTTACTTCAAGTATCATTCATACATGCCATATTGCTATATGCTATATGCTTATTCATTTCCTATGTTGTGCATTTTAATTATGGTACTTATCACTTGTTGCATTGCGTCCTACATACTTAGTACATTCAAACATACTAGCGTATACTCTATGCCTACATGATGTCATCATGTAGGAATCGGGGCCCCTCTTGAGCATCTCAATCCATGTAGCTAGTACGATTCCACTCAAGCTTGTTAGGAAATCCTCCATTCTAGGGACGTTGCTTATTGTCTCATACTATGTTCTAAGACTACCTTTCTTTTATGTAAACATTGACTGTGAGGGTCAGTTCGGTTGCTTATCTTGGACCCCGGTCTTATCTATGTAGTAAAGGTGTTGTTGGATATGTCATGTGTAATGTTATAAGCTTTAACTCTCTCTTTCTCTCTCTCTCTCTCTCTCTCTCTCTCTCTCTCTTGACTCCTATTGATTATGATATTGAAGATGTCCCTTAGCCTCGGTTATCCCTATTTTCTATCACTTATTGTATTTTATTTTTTCTACGACTAAGGATGTGTAATCATGTGCTAAGAGACTTGCTTAGGGTACCTTTGGGTTCCCCTTGTGCCATGTCATGTCTAGGCCCTAGGCTTGGGTTATGAAAAACTTGGTATTAGAGCACTAGGTTGTCAGATTCTCGGAGTCTAACATACCGCATCGATTAGAGTCTTGTTCATGATTTTGTTGTGCCACAACTATGATCAAAAGGCTATTAGGTGTTTAAGAAATGTTTCCCTTCTTCTTACTCTATGTTGTGCTATAGAAGTTAGGTAAGGTTTTCCCCCCTAACTATGGTCCTTTGGTATGCTACACCATGCCTAACACGTGAGGGAGAAGAGCCCGCACACCCGAGGAGCAACCGACTAATGGAGAGCTTCGGGATGCTCTCAGTTTGCTTGTACAAGTTATGGCTGACCAAGCCAACCAAGGGGCCCAAGCCCCTTATGCTCCTACATTAACATCTCGGGTGAGGGATTTCATGAGGATAAATCCCCCGGAATTCCATAGGTCAAAGGTGAGTGAGGATTCTCAAGAGTTCATTGATAAGGTTTACAAGATTTTAGCTATCATGGGTGTGAGGTTGGAGGATAAGGCTTTGGCAGCTTGCCAACTCAAAAGGCCGATAGAACAAATATGGTACAATCAATGGAAAGAGGAGAAGAGGGTCAATAATGTGGTACTTTAGGAGGAGTTCAAGGTGGCTTTCCTTAATCGGTTCTTCTTTCTTGAGCTTAGGGATGCCAAATTGGTGGACTTTATGAATTTGAGACAAGGTTGTATGAGTGTGAGGGAGTATGCCCTCAAGTTCAATCAACTCTCAAAATATGCTCCATATTTGGTATCCAACTCAAGGTCCAGGATGAATAGATTTGTGATAGGTGTTTCTGACTTGGTGAATGAGAAGTGCTGGTCTGCTAAGTTGATTTGTGAGATGGACTTGTAATGTTTGATGACCTATGCTGAGAAAATAGAGGAGGAAAAGTTGAGGAAGAGAAGGGGTCAAGAGGCCAAGAGGGCCTGTTTTGAGGAAAAGTTCCATAGTCGAAAGGGTGGCCAGTTATATCAAGGCCAATTGTCTTCTCATGCATTTCAAAAGAGGATTGGCATTGATTTTCTAAGGGCTCAAGGTGTTGGAGGTGTGTTCCTAATGGTAGGTATCCAAAATGTCGTAGGGGTCATAGTGGCCCGTGCTTGAAGGATACTAATGCTTGCTATGGTTGTGGGGAAGTTGGGCATAAGATGATGGATTGCCTTGAAAATTGCAACTAGGGTAAGGAGGTTCTTCCACAAGGTGCTAATGCGGTTCCTTTGGGGAGAGTTGGCCGACAAGATGGTGGCCCAAGGCACTAGTAGTTTTATGCTTTGCATGGGAGGTAAGGGATTGATGAGGTACCCGATGTTGTTACTGGTATGTTGAAACTCTTTGATTTTGATATGTATACATTGATTGATCCAGGTTCGACTCTTTCTTTTGTTACCCCCTTTGTTACCAAAAAGTTCCATGTTGAACCAGAATTGTTGTGTGAGTCATATGAGGTGTATTCTTTATTGGTATATCTATTGTTACTAGGAATGTTTATAGAGATTGTCCCATTTGCATTTTGCATAAAATATGACCTTGTGATCTTGTTAAGTTGGACATGGTTGATTTTGATGTCATTCTTAGGATGGATTGGTTGTATGTATACTATACTTCTATTGATTATAGAACCTATAGGGTGAAATTCCAATTCCCAAATGAACCCATCCTTATGTGGGAGAGTTATGATGTGGTGGTCAAGGGTAGGTTCATCTCTTCCATTAAAGCCCATAAGTTGATCTCCAAGGAGTGTCTTTACCATCTTGTGAAGTTAGGGATGTGGAATCCAAAGTCCTTCCCATAGAGTCGATTCTGGTTGTAAATGAGTTTCTTGATATCTTTCCAAATGACCTTCCTGGTATTTCTCCCAAAAGGAAAATAGATTTTGGTATAGACCTCCTTCACGATACTCAACCCATCTCTATTCTCCCTTACCGTATGGTCTTGACGGAGTTAAAGGAGTTAAAGGAACAATTGAGGGATTTGTTGGATAAGGGTTTCATTTGGACTAGCCAATCACCTTGGTGTGCTCCGGTATTGTTTGTGAAAAAGAAGGATGGGTCTCTTAGAATGTGTATTGACTATCGACAACTTAATGGAAGGTGAGGGAGTGTGATATTCCTAAGACGGCCTTCCGGACTAGGTATGGACAATATAAGTTTGTTATGATGTATTTTAGGTTGACCAATGCTCCGACCTTCTTCATGGGTCTTATGAATAGGGTTTTTAAACCCTACCTTGATTCATTTGTTATGGTATTCATTAATAACATTTTGATCTATTCACATAACAAGGAGGAGCATATGGGCCATTTAAAGGTAGTGTTGGAAAGATTGAGGGAGGAGAAAGTGTATGCTAAACATGAGAAATGTGATTTTATGTGAAGGAGATTGCCTTTCTAGGTCATGTGATGCCGAGGGATGGTATTAAGATGGATCCTAAGAAGATGGATGTGATTAGAAATCAAGAAGGTGGTTAGAACTTCGTAAGGATTATGATATGAGTGTGCATTATCATCCTGGTAAGGCTAATATGGTGGCAGATACTTTGAGTAGGGTGTCTATGGGTAGCATAGCTCATGTTGATGGTGATGATGAAGAGATGGTTAGAGAGGTGCATCGATTGGCTAGATTGGGGGTTAACTTAGAAGAAGTTGATAATGGTGGTGTTGTTGTTGTTAATGGTTCTAAATCTTCATTGGTTGAGGAGGTGAAAGCTAAGCAAGATCTTGACCCCGCTTTGTTAGAATTGAAGGCATTGGTAAAAGATGGTAAGGTAGAGGTTTTCTCCCTAGGAGGAGATGGTGACCTTAGGTTCCAAGGTAGATTGTGCGAGCCTTGTGTTGATAGCTTGAAGGAAAAGATTCTTAACGAGGCTCATGGTTCTTCTTATTCTATTCACCCCGAGTCTACTAAGATGTATAGAGATTAGAGAGAGGTGTATTGGTGGAGAGGCATGAAGAGGGACATTGCCAAATTTATTTTCAGTTGCCAGAGTTGCAAACAAGTCAAAGCCAAACTCAAAGGTCGGGTGGCCGAACCTAAGACATATAGATTCCTACTTGGAAGTGGGAAGAGATTAATATGGATTTTGTGGTCGGGTTTCCCAAGACTAGAAAGGGTTTTGATTCTATATGCGTTGTGGTTGATAGGATGACAAAATTGGCTCATTTCCTACCAGTTAAGACTGCATATGGGGCTGAAGATTATGCTAGGTTGTACATTCATGACTTGGTAAAGCTGCATGGGGCTCCTTTGTCCATTATATTGGACCATGGTGCACAATTCACTTCACACTTTTGGAGGTCTTGGAACCAATGTAAAGCTTAGTACGGCCTTCCATCCTCAAATGGATGGCCAAGTCGAAAGAACTATTCAAGTCCTTGAGGATATACTTAGGGCTTGTGTATTGGATCTTAAGGGTAGTTGGGATGATCATCTTCAATTGATTGATTTTGCATACAACAATAGCTATCATTCTAGAATCGATATGACTCCTTTTGAAGCTCCCTATGGTAGACATTGTAGATCACCGGTTGGGTGGTTTAAGGTTGCTGAGGTGGCTTTATTGGGTCTGGATCTGGTTATGGATGCTATGGAGAAGGTAAGGATGATTAGAGAAAGGTTGAAAACAGCCGAAAGTTGCCAAAAGTCTTATGCTGATGTGAGGAGAAGTGATCTTAATTCAAAGTTTATGATTGAGTTTATCTGAAAGTGTCACCCATGAAGGGTGTGGTGCATTTTGGTAAGAAGGGCAAGTTAAGCTCTAGATATGTGGGTCCTTATAGGGTGATGAGAAGGATTGGTAAGGTGGCCTATGAGTTGGATTTGCCTAGAGAAATGGAATTTGTTCATCTGGTCTTCCATATGTCTATGTTGAGGAAGTGTGTGGGTGATCCTAATGCTATCATGCCTCTTGATGTTGTGGGGGTAGTTGAAGGCAACTTGACATGTGAAGAAGTTCAAGTGGAAATCTTGGACAGGCAAGCAAAGAGGTTGAGGAACAAGGAAGTTGCTTCCGTTAAGGTCCTTTGGAGGAACCAACAAGTCGAAGGTGCAACTTGGGAGGCCGAAGCGGATATGCAAAAGTGATACCCTTATATTTTCCACTCCACTCAAGTCTAAGATATTAATCTAAGTTCTTTATATGATCTCAAGTCTTAAGTTCAACCCTCATGTCATTGCATACATTCATGTTTAAATTGACAAGTTAGTGATGATTTTACACTTATGTTGAGATTTATAAAATGATGTTTATGTGCATTGTTACATCCTTATGTGGGATAAAATTGTCATGTTTCTATCTCTCATATACGTTTCTTTGACATTCAGGGACTAATTTTCCCAAGGGGGAGATATTAAAATGACCCCAAAAAATGCTCGAAAATGTGCATCAAAAGTGCTCAAAATTGTAATTTCAATATATCTAAAAATTCATGCGTGATATCGTAAATCTGACGTCCTACTCTTGTTCAGGGGGTCAAATTGAGTGAAAAATGGCTCTAACTCCAATTTTAGAGCAAACGAATCACAATTTCATCTTTCCAAAAATTAATTTCTAATGAGGTTTTCGCTCCCCTAGCGCGACTCACCATGGGCGCGCTTCAGTACAAATTTTGCCCAGTTTTCAAGTTCGGTCCAAGGCTGTTGGGTCTTGGGTCTAAGTGTTCCCATGCGTGAAAAGGCCTATCCTTAGCATGATTTCACTCTCATATCATTCAATAAATTCCCAAATACTCACTTAAACACTTAGCCAATATTTCATCTCCTAAATTCAAGTATCAAAACTCATCCATATTTCAAGATTCTCATTCAAGCTTCATGTCTCCATCTCCAATCTCTTCAAGGATTCTCCAAAAGCTAACGCATGTGGGTTTCTTTTACCCATGATATCCAAGCGCTCTTTTACCTAAAATTGCATAATTCAAAGTTGATTTACTCATGGGTCTTATCTATGAATCTAAGGTCTATTGTGAGATTTGATGAAGGCCTTTAATGTATATTGCTTGAGGATGTTACCAAGTATCTATTGATGGTTTTACATGGAAATTTCTAGCATGATTCCACTCTTGAAATGTATGATTTTACACTAGCACTACACACCCGCCAAATATTTGATAAAATATCCGGGTTATGATTTTTTGAGGAAGTGAAAGTCTTATGCATGTCTTATGAGTTGAATGAATATATGATGATGAAAGGAATATATGTATATGATATTATCTCTATGTTATGGGGAAAATGACCAAGCCTCACTCGGGAGGTTGTAGGCCCGAGTAACCATGTTGAGGGTTTGTACCTCGATCGCCTTGCTCGGGAGGTGGCAGGCTTGTGCAACCATGTCGAGGGGTTTGTACCTTGATAACCATGTTGGGGGGGGGGCAGTTGTAACTCATCAACTATGTTGGGAGGGTTTGTACCTCATCAACCATGTTGGTGGGTTTGTACCTCATCAACCACATGAAGGGGTTTGTACCTCATGTACCTCTCCAATGAGGTGGTAGGCCTTGGATATTCACTAAAGTTGTCTCTCCTTACACATGGATTATGTTCTATATAAGCATGGTTTTACTTCAAGAATCATTCATACATGCCATATTTCTATATGCTATATGCTTATTCATTTCCTATGTTATGCATTTTGATTTTGTTGCTTATCACTTGTTGCATTGCATCCTACATACTTAGTACGTTCAAACATATTAATGCATACTCTATGCCTATATGATGTCACCATGTAGGAATCGGAGCCCTTCTTAAGCATCCCCATCCTCGTGGCTAGTACGATTCCACTCAAGCTTGTTGGTAAGTCCTCCATTCTGGGGATGTCTCTCTCTCTCTCTCTCTCGACTCTTGTTGATTATGATATTAAAGATGTCCCTTGGCCCTGGTTATCCCTATTTGCTATCTCTTGTTGTATTTTATTGCTTTCACAACCAAGGATGTGTAATGATGTGCTAAGAGGCTTGCTTGGGGTCTCTTCTGGTTCCCCTTGCGTCGTGTCATGTCTAGGCCCTAGGCTTGGATCGTGACATTATATATATATAATTCAATAAAGAAGTTGAATCCAATTCGGAATTGGATAAGAAAAAAATATATATTTTAAAACTATGTGTAGTCTATATTGTTTCAAACTTTATGGATATTTTTCTTTTCTTACGATAGCTTTTTTTGCAGGGCGTAAGTATTTTTGCTTATGATCAAAGTATCAATTTTGGAGTAAAGATCCTTCAATTTAAATTCTTAAACGAGGCTAAATACAAACAATGTTAAGATTGTGATATTGCATTAAGGAATAATACATGAATATGAAGTAAAAAGTTAATATATATACTTGATTGAACTTTTTTCCATTTATTAAAATACTGTTTTCACTATTTTTTTAAATTTATTATCTTATCTTTTATTTATTTGTTTCGAGATTCACTTTTGGATTATATTTTCATTATATTTAGAATTCACTCTTCATTTAGGTTTATTCTATATAAATAATTGTCTATACTGTGAAGGAAAAAGAAAAAAATATTATTATTTTTTCAATATATAAGATTTTGAAATTAACTAAAATTTTGATTATCAAATATTTATGTTATATATAAAGCGTGAAGACCCTTAGAAATATTGTTCGAACTTTTTGCCTTCACTAAAAGACTCCTCTTGAGACAAAATCGTATTTTCAATATTTTTCTTTAAATTCTTATTTAATTATATTTATAATATTGACTTTTGAAATATATGATAATAAATGATAAAATAAGGACTTCTAGCCGTGTAAAAACTCCTAAATCTTTATTATTTAATGGACTTCTACTTCTTACTTATTTGAATAAAAAAATGGTGTACAACCGCTAAAGAAAATTCTAATTTACCATGATATATAGGACTTTTATAAATAATTAATTTATCAAAATTACTTTTGTAGTGAATTATTATTATATTTAGAATATTGACTTTTGAAATATATGAAAATAAATGATAAAATAAGGACTTCTAGTCATTGAAAATCTCCTAAATCTTCCTTATTTAATAGATTTCTACTTCTTACTTATTTAAATGAAAAAATGCTCTACAGCCGCTAAAGAAAATTCTAATTTACCATGATATATAAGATCTTCATAAATAATTAATTTATCAAAATTACTTTTGTAGTGAATTATTATCTTTTCATAAGTTCATAACTAAATTTAATTTTTTTGCATAATGTTTGTTACCAGATGAGGTACACGCTTTGGTCATGTGTAAAGCGCGTACAACAAGACTAGTAGAATCAAGTAGAGAAACATATAAGTTAATATATCTCCAATCCATATAAACAATACAAGAAAATGAAAAAAAATAAGAACTTAAAAAAAACAACAAACCTCAAAAGATAGATTAAAGTTTGAAAGAAAAGACGGGAGGCAGAAGAGGAGTTTCAAAAGTTGATGCGGAGAAAAATAAGTAATACAAAAGCAGTTGATATATTAGGATAAAATAAAGAAAAAAAGAATAAATTAGAATTATTTAAATTTAAGGGCATTATTGAAAAAAAGAGAATCACGAGATACCACCAAATTGGTGGTTTCAAAAAGTGAAATTTTTCATGGTTACACAACCATGGAACTGTCACGATCCAAGCCTAGGGACTAGATGTGACACGACGAATAGGAACTCGAAGGGGCCCCAAACAAGCCTCTTAGCATATCATTTACACATCCTTGATCGTGGAAGTAATTAAACAACAACAAGAGAGTATAAAAAGGGATAAAGGGACTAAGGGGAAGTCTTAGATAACCATAAACAATCAAGAGTCAAGAGCATAGTATAATTACATCATTTGTCTAATAACACATCTAAACATAGAATGGGCGGGGGCCAAGATATTTTTCCGGGCTCTCCCTTATAGTATCAAGAGTTCAACATAAAGGAATAACATAAGCAAGAGTAGCATAACCAGTGTCTCCAAACTTGAGGACTCACTAAAGCTTATCTTCAAGATACCATAACTAGCCACGTGGAGGATGATCATGAGGAGCTCCGGTTCCTACATGGTAACATCATGTAGGCATAGAGTATACGTA
>DF361592.1:0-39361 GCA_000787875.1 Solanum virginianum
TAGCACCTAGAGTAGGTGTAATTTAATATAAACGCCTCTCTTTTCCTTTTTTCTTTTCGATGTGGGACAAATATTTTAATCAAAAAATAAAAAGACCTTTTACATTCCCAAGGTACCTTTTACATTCCCAAGGTACCTTTTACATTTCATCCCATCATTTCCCATTTACCAATATCAAAACCCAACAAAAACAAGAAAGATTTACTTCAAATCAGAAATAAAGATATCCAAATTCCTTCTTCCAAATTAAGAAGTTTTATGTATGTGTATCCTAGCCTCATCACAAAATAGTGTTATATGTACAGTCAATATCTTCCATTTTGGAAAAGAAAAAAACCTAGTGGTTACACTAAGTAGATATCAAATGCTAACAAGCCAATGAATCATCAGATTTACACTAGCAACGCTAACACCAATCAAGTGTTCCTTACTTAGCCCTTCCTCCACAGATCAATTTGAATTGGCATTCTTATCAATCAGATCACAGTGCTTAGTAGCAAACTTCAGTTCACGCACAAGTTCAGGCCAGGAATCACTTCTCTAGCAGAAGTTCAAATATTGATCCAATAACCAAGCTTTATTTTTCAAGAAATTCCATCTAGTTCATTCAACAAAATTGTATACTGTAATTGCTACTTGCTAGGCAGTAGGTAAATGAATATGCACGAAAGCAACTCAATCTCCAGCCCCAACCTCTCTCCCTCCCCCTAAAAAGGTAAAAAAGATAATTAATAGACCCAACTACACATGCACAACTCAAGGTGAGCAAAGCCAAAAACTTACCTAAAAGTTCCAGGAGATGAGATGCCTCAGAAGAGACCAATCTCAGTGTAAATACAGCACCAGCTGCACCACAACTAATTTTGCCAGAAGCCAAAGTGAAACAGAAAATTCATTAAATGGCTACAATGTCAAATGTAGCCAAGTTCAACCTATGATGACAAACATGGAAAAATACATGAACTCACCTTGCATTAGTAATAACTAGTAAAGTTGTGATTTCCATATTTCTATTTAATCACCTTTAATCATAAGAAATCATCAGTCACAGATTTAAGGAGAAGATCTTTGAACAAAAAGAAGAACAAATTTCATTAAAATGACCCAAAAACTAGTAAACCAACAGTTTACACATACTTCAACTGAAATCATCTATTAGATTTACACCACTAATTCTAGAGATCCAACAACAGATGCAAGGAAAAACATTGAACGGATAAACCATAATTGACTTCAACCATAAAAAGCTTCTTAAGCCCTTTCTCCACGAATCCTCCTGGCAAGCTGAATATCCTTAGGCATGATAGTGACCCTCTTGGCGTGGATTGCACAGAGATTGGTATCTTCAAAGAGCCCAACAAGGTAAGCCTCAGCAGCCTCTTGTAGAGCAGCCACAGCACTGCTCTGGAACCTCAGATCTGTCTTAAAATCCTGAGCAATTTCCCTCACGAGCCTCTGAAACGGGAGCTTCCTGATCAACAACTCCGTAGACTTCTGGTACTTCCTGATTTCTCTCAGAGCCACAGTTCCTGGCCTGAAACGGTGAGGCTTCTTCACTCCTCCAGTCGCCGGAGCCGACTTTCTTGCAGCCTTGGTGGCCAGCTGCTTCCTTGGAGCCTTTCCACCAGTGGATTTGCGAGCTGTTTGCTTAGTACGGGCCATTCTGAATGTATAATGAAGAATACTCGACTTCTGCTTTAATGGTGGATTTTGAGAAATTGGTAATGGAGGATTTATAGAGAGATGGAGCGCGGGAAGGTTGAAAATTTGGAAAAGCGTTTGAAATTTTTTGGTATTGTGGTGACTGATAGTAAATGCAAGCCGTTGATTGAAATTTTGTTTTAACGATGGAGATTGTAGAAGAGATGATTATCCGGATAGCGATCTTAGTGATACTAAAGTAACGAATGCATTGTTGCCACGTGGATTTCAGAATTAATTAGCCCCGTAGTTGTTTTCTTTTTGCATCGCACAAATTTAGGTGCATCATTTTTACTTGAATAAATGGTGTTAGTTTGTGAATAATTTGTTGAAACCGTGAAAAAAGAATTTAATTATGAGTTTTTTGACATTTATTTTACATCTATATAAATTATAAGCCTTACTGTAAATAGATCTATTCGCCAAAAACTCCATAATTTCAAAAACTAATTCTCAAACTCATGTTTGGGTGTGGCAATTGGGCGATTTGAGTCAAATTTGAACGGTTTATAATGGTGCAAGACAACAAACGAGGCAAGATCCAACCTGACCCGACCCGAATTTGTTTGGATCAAAGTGGGTTGGATCAAAATGGGTTGAGTAATGAGTTAGAGAGCGGGTCAAAACCCAACCCAATCCAACTTTTACTAAGTTTTACTTATTTTAGTTGTTCTTTTTCAATATTTTAGTACTTAATTAAATTACATATTTTTTATTATGTCTATATAAAATATATCAAGTTTAAAAAAATATTTTAAAAATATTTTGGCAAGACCTCTCGAGTCAATTGAGTTGTATATCAACCCAATTTTAAATGGATTGAAATGAGTTGGGTTGAGATGAATTGAGCTAATAATTGGATGGGTTAATAATCCACCCAAACTTCAACAAGTTGAGTTTAATTTTACCACCCATATCCATGACTATATAAGAGATAATTTATCCGCCTAAACTCAGTGAATTTTATGTTATTTTGACCATAGGCAAATGGATAGTAGAATTGAAGACGAATTAAATATGTTCTTCTTGGTATTAACACGTTAAGTAGGTTTAAATTTTTGTTATTTTATTGGGGCCTAGATTATTTCAAGTATGAAGAGTACAATGAATCTACTTTAATTGAGACATGCATATATATCTATGCATATGTAATCTATTTTAATTGTTATCATGTTGGTAATAAAGTGTTGAAGAATGCGTAATTTAGATCCACACACTGTTAGCAGAGCTTGAACCTATTCAAATGATATGGTCAGCATACGTTACGTTGAATGTCGTATAAATTTATACTCCTAAGATTCTACTATAAAATCACATAGTACTATTAATTATACTGAAAATTAGAGTGTAACTGTAAACATCGAAATTTTGTAGGACTCTACAAGATGAGTCATATTTCAGTCAGAGTTTCTGGGAGGCTATTCAACCCTAAACCCTAATTATGCCTATATAAAAGGTATTATATTTCCTTAAAGAGAACCTTTTCAGTTAAACTTTCACACTTTTCTTTCTACTAGTTTAGTGTGCAAAGTGTACGTACTTTGCACGTATGAGCCACGTCAATTTAAAAATTATATATAAATGATAGTTGCCATTAAGTATGGATAATATTCATGTAAACAAAATTAAATAAATATTATTAGTTTGATACAATAGTTTAATCTATTGTGATACAACAAAGATGAGAAAATTAAATACAATATTCATGTAAATAAAAATTAAACAAATATTATTAGTTTGATACAATAGTTTAATCTATTGTGATACAACAAAGATGAGAAAATTAAATACAATATTCATGTAAATAAAAATTAAACAAATATTATTAGTTTGATGCAATAGTTTAATCTATTGTGATAGAACAAAGATGAAAAAAATCAATTCAATTGTTTATAATATAGATATGCTAATAGTTTTTTAATACATAAAGTAATAATTTAGCAAAGTAAAGAAGTATTACCTTACTTGAGATATTATTTTACCGGAATAGATGAAACTTGTGAATAGAGTTAGTTACAAAATAAGAAAAAAAATTTAAATAATAAAAATTTATTAGACTCAACTAACTAAACTAAGAGTATAACATAATCTGAATGAAGCAAGTTAAGGTAGCATAACAACTAATATTATTTTCAAGCAAGTTAAGCTACCATAATAATTAATATTATTTTCAAGCAAGTTAAGCTAGCATAATAATTAATATTATTTTTTTTCAAATTCAAAAAAGTGAAAAAGAAAGGGAAAAGAATATGAAACAAAGAAGGTGAGTGTGTAATATAAGTAAACCTGAGAATCAAATTGAAGTTCGAAAAAATGTAAAATAAGATATAGCATCACTTAACACAAATCGATGAAGGGGATGAAGAATCAATTAAAGCAAGAAAAAAATTGATCGCATTTGTAAAATAAAAAAATACAAGCTGAATTGTTGTTTGTTAATAATTGATGAATCAAAAATTGAAATTGAAGTGTTTTTATAGAAATAGAGAAGTCATAAATAAAAAAAGGATAGGAAATAATATTTTATCATATTTAGGACGAAACCTTTTATTATATAATTAATTAGGACCCATGGTGAAATTAGAAGAACTTTTATTGAAAAACTAATTAATTATAGAAATATTAATAGAATAATTAAGGAAAATTAAATTACCTTTAAATGAATTCTTTGACATGAACATGTTCTTTTTTTAAAAAAACTTTTTTTGTGCTTATTTTTATGGGAGATGATTTTTCAAACATTTTTTTGCTTATTATATGAGAAGTTTTTTATTTTTCTTTTTTTAGATCAAGTCTATTCTAGTTAGAAAAAGATTCTTTATGTATGAATTTAATTATAATAAGACAATTTCCTCTATTTAATTTTTATATATTTATTATATTTAATATTAAATATTATTAAAATAATGATATACTAATTAAAAATAAATGTGAATTATAATAAGAAAATTTTTTCTATTTAATTTTTTATTATATTTAATAATAAATATTATTAAAATAATAATATAATAATTAAAAATAATGGTGAAAAGACGATTGTGTCTAAAGTGAAGCCTTTTAATGAAATGCAAAAAGTTCAAACAACATTATTAAGGTTCACACTTTTAATATAGTATAGATTTCAACTAAGTTATTTGAAATTTTATTGAATTGTTTTTTCTATGTATTTGCCTAATAAGAGCAGAAGGTGATGTTTAATAAACAAAAATTTGCTAAAACAATAATATACGTTTCATAAATATTCATAGAAAGTAACAAAGAAATAAAATAAATATACCTGGTAAATTTGTATCTTTTCTCTACCTGGTCTATTCCTAATTGGTAAATCCATTTATCTATGTTGGTTATTGACAAAACTTGATGAAAGAAATAAGATAACTCATTATCAATTTAATTTGGTAATTAATGACTATCTTAATGGATTATTTAAATTATTTGTGCATATGCAAAACCATGGAAGTCAAAAGGAAATAGATAGTTATTAAGCTTATTATGGGATCTAATATTAATTGTAAAATCCAGTGGAAGGTTTCTTTGTGATTCTTATTACAATCAACATAGTATTCAATATAGATCAAGCACAACGGTTATACTACAACAATTTAGTACTAATAAGATTAATTTAATGAAAATGTTAAACGTTAACATCAAATGAGATGTGGGATGCTTATGGGAAAATGTCTAATGTCCAAGAATAATTAAGAAAAAAAGGTGATTAATTAGACCGTTAATTGATGGAAAGTGATTCTGCTTTTATATAAGACTAGTGGCGAAGGCCATGTAACACCCCGTAAAATTTCGAAATGCCCCTAGAACGTAATCGTGTGCATAACGCGTCTTTCAAAGCTTCGATGGAAAATTCAAGACTGAATTTGCGATCAGTGAGGAGAATTGAGTGGGAAAATAGTCTCGACCCGATTTTAGAGCAACCAGGTCGAAAAATAATTTTCGTTAATTAATTCAGAAACAGTGTCAGTCCGCGCCCTTGGCGCGACGCAGACAGGGAGCGGAGTGACACTTATATTTTTTAAAAAATTTTTGACAGGAAGTTCAAAATTCGTTCGGAGGAATTATTGCTCGCGGACCAGTGCATGATTTTTGAAAATTTTCTTTTAAATTCAGGAAGGGCTTTTTGGTCATTCCTCATCTTATTCTAAGTCTTAAAACATGTTTTAAAGTCCTTTTATTCGTACGAAGGGTTTCAAACCCATTATTTTCCTAAGTCTAAAGCGTATTCCTGAGAGAGGAAGAAGAAAGGGTTTGAAGGTTCAGGGATTGAGGGTCAAATTCTTGAAGAAAATTAGTACAATCTTCATCCCAAGTATGTAAAGGCTACCCAAAACATGTGATTGTTCTCTCATGTGCCCCATTGAATATAGTAGGTTGATAGGTGATGGGTCTTGTTTACAATTTTTGAATGTTATTTTGAAAACTACTATTATTCTACACATATTTCTTAAATTAATGATCATCATAACTTGAGTTAACTGTTTAAGTGATTTATTGTATAATTATATGTATACTCTGCATGATTTCCTTAACTAAAAACTCCAAGAACGAACTTAGGGGTAATGTCTAGAGCTTTGACCATTTGACCTGAGAATCAAATTGAAGTTCGAAAAAATGTAAAATAAGATATAGCATCACTTAACACAAATCGATGAAGGGGATGATTGACCATTTGGGTGTGTTGTTTGCTATAGTCTGGGTCCTGAGATGAACATGTGGATGACAGAAGTTAATGAAATTAGTGTCCTTAGAGTCTAAATGAAATTGAAACTAATCTTGAAAGAATGATCCTACTCTTTGAGTTGATAGATGATGAGATGAGTTGAGGTTTCTTGCCCTAAGAGGCTAGGTGATGGAAATTCCTGATTGATTAACAGTTTATGAGCAAGTCGAGTCATGGGAGGAGTATTGAGCATCGAAATAGGTAAGAGTGAGTCCTACTCGCACCCATTAACTACGTGGACAGCATAAGAGAGGATTGGACCGTGAACATGGATGTTTCTTTTGTCCCAAAAGAGGATTTGACAGACTTATGGATCCACCGATAGACTCATTCTTTACCCCAACAAGGTACTGGACGGATATGGCAATGATATCTCTTCATTGTATCATCACTGGCTCATAGGTGGTGGTTGTCGGTTAGAGAAACTCCTAGATAGGTTTCGTGTTGATAGTACTCTGATGTTGATGTGATAGTATGAGTCTTGATTGATGGTGATGTGATAGTGTCCTATTCCTTATCCTGAGTTGAAATTGAGTAACTGATGAGTTTATGTTATGTCATATTGTCTTGCCTATACTGTTTACTTTAGTCTGTTTTACATCCCTATACTGTTTACTTTAGCTCGTTGTATATACAGTACATTCCACATACTAACGTCCTTTGGCGCTGCATCATTTCATGATGCAGATTTAGTAGATAGAGGACTTCAGCAGGCGAATCGTTGAGGTTCACAAACTTTTAGCCAGAGACTTGGTGAGTCCTCCCTTATATTCAGAGGATGTTTGTATTCCCCTTCCGATTGTTTTGAGATATTTTCTTGAATTGTGGTAGCCATGACCTGTCATGTTACCTTCTTAGACAGTAGTTATAGAGGTTGCATAAACACAGACAGATGATGGTTGATGTTGGGGTTTCTTTTCCCCTTTCTCTACTTTTAAACTGAGTTCGTTTCTTTAATCTTATTTCATGTGATGGACTTTAGATGAGTAGTCTTGTAGCCCATTGATAGTTAAGGTCATTCTTTGATGTCTTTCGCTCATCGACTGATTGAACGAATGTGATAAAACTGGTGGGTCGCTTGGGGGCTAGCAATATCTCCGAGTGCCAGTTACGTCTAGAGTACCCTCCCGGGGCATGACAGCCCGTGCTAGCATGGGCACAATGTAAATTATTTTTTAGCCTCGATCTATGGACCATCGATAGATTTTTCCTATATATTTTTTAAGATACTATAAAATTATAATTGAAGCAGCTAAAGAAATATTATAAAGTCGTTAAAGTAGACACGTTAATACACAACTGCTTTGGAAAGATTAAATTAAAAAGCTCACAAATTATTTTTTGTTGGCTCAACGGAAGCCGCAATATAAATTATTTTTTAGTTTCGATTTATGTGACATCGATAGATTTTTTTCTATATATTTTAGAAGATATCGTAAAATTATAATTGAAACAGCTAATGAAATATTTTGAAGTTATTGAAGCAGACATGTCAATACACAGCTGTCCTGAAAATATTAAATTAAAAAGTCCATAAATTAATTTTTATTGGCTCATCGGTGAGTTGTTCAAGCAGACATGCCAATACACAACTGCCCTGAAAAGATTAAATTAAAAGCCTACAAATTATTTTTTGTTGGCTCATCGGAGGCTGCAACATAAATTATTTTTTAGTCTCGATTTATGTAACATCAATAGATTTTTTATCTATATTTAAAAAATTATTGTAAAATTATAATTGAAGCAGCTACAAAAATATTATGAAGTAATTGAAACAGACACGTCAATATATAACTGTCTTAAAAAGATTAAATTAAAAAGTCAACAAAATATTATTTATTGGCCTCATATAATAAAGGAGAAGAAACAGGCAGCTGAAGCAGGCAGGACAATCGGAAGCTGCTCAAGCAGAAAGTTGTGATCAGAATCTGCTGCCTTATTCTCTTATTAATAAGTAGTAATGTGTAAGGAATGACTTGCAGAATAAAATTATTATTAAAAAGATAATGTATAGGAAAGAGAAAATGATAAATACATTCAGTTATGTTATAAATACATTGAATGAGTGGATTGTCCATTTAGTTATTACATGAACTCCTTACATTCATTATACATGTTCCCTAGGTTTTATGAACCATTTTGGATAAGAATGTATCTATTAAGTATGACATTTAATATGATGACTTTTGGAGTGATTTCTCAACCTATAAATAAGGTTATCATTCACCCTTTGTAATACACACTTGATGAGATTAAATAGTATTTTCTATATTGCACTCCATTTATCTTCCTTTCTACTTTAATATTTCTATATATCGACAAGATAAAAAGTATTCTTTATATATTACTCCATTTGTCTTCATTTTACTTCAATATTTTTATATTTTTCTCTATTTTACAACATGTTATCAGCACGAAGCTCTATCCATTTTAAGTTACTTTAAACAGGTAAAAGAGTAAGAATTTCATTTTATTAAAATGGCTAACATTTCAAAAGTTGAATTTTTTGTCCTTAACATTTCTGGAACAAATTATTCATCATGGGCACTAGATGCTGAACTGCATTTAAAGTCAATGGGTCTGGCAGAACCATTAACGATGAGAATGAAGTATTTAGTCAAAACCGAGCCAAAGGTTTGATTTTTTCCCGCCACCATCTTGACGAGGGATTAAAATTACAATATCTTACAATAAAAAATCTCTTAAAATTATGGAAGAATCTAAAAGAAAGATACGACCACCTGAAGTTGGTCGTCCTTCCATAAACATGTCATGATTGGTTAAATCTAAGATTATTAAATTTTAAAATATAACTGAGTATAATTCAGCAATGTTTAGAATTATATCACAGTTGAATTTATATGGAGAAAAAATAACTGAAGTAGATAAGCTTGAAAAAACATACTCCACATTTTCGCCTGCGAATATGCTCCTGCAGCAGCAATATCACATTATGGGATTTACAAAATATTCTGAATTACTTTCTCACCTTCTTATTGCTGAAAGACATAATGAATTGTTAATAAAAAATCATGATAGTAGGCCCCACTGGTTCATCATCACTCCCTGAAGTGAACCAGGTGAATTATAACCAGCGAGAAAGAAATCATGACCCCAGTCATGATCGTGGCCACGACCGTGGTCAAAGAAGAAATCATGATAGTCGTCTTGCACCGAGGCATGACCAGAATAAGGAAGAAAAGCCAGAAGTTTTTTCCAAAGAAAAATTCAGAAAGCATATGTCACAGATGTGGAGGTAAGGGGCACTGGTCAAGGACATGCCGGTCATCGAAATACCTTGTTCAGCCATATCAGACATCATTAAAAAGAGCCAAAAATTCAGAGATAAACTTTTTTGTCTAAAGATAATATGGAACGTATGCATTTGGATGTAGCAGACTACTTAAATTTCCCAGAAGGAAATTTAAATATCGATGAAAATATGAACATTAATAAGCCTGATAATATTTAAAATAATTTTATAACCCATAAAAATGAATAAAATTGCATCATGTCTTCTTATTATTATATTTATGCAAGACAGTTCATTAATATGCATGAGGTCTAATATATATTTACTTTATTACTTTTCTCTTTGAAGAATGGATATGCCTCAAATTTTATTTGGATCAATAATCAATCGCGAAGATATTTGTGTAATTGACAATGGAACAACTCATGCAATTTTTAAAGATGAGAAATATTTTTCTACTTTAGTTAGAAGAAAAGCAAATGTTACTTCAATATCTGGTAGTGCAAAAATAATTAAAAGCTCCAGAAGAGCTACTATTTTCTGCCTCAGGGGACAAAAACTATTGTAGAAGATGCACTGTTCTCTTCTAAATCCCCTAGAAACCTGCTATGTTTTAAAGATATTCGCAGAAATGGATATCATGTTGAGACACTAAATGAAATGAATATTGAATACCTTGGTATAACCAAGAGTATCTCAGGTCAGGAATATATTTTGAAAAAATTACCAACTTTATCGTTTGGCCTATATTATGCAAAAATTAGTGCAATTGAAGCATATTCGATCGTAAACCAGAAGTTTACTGATCCAAAAACTTTTGAGCTATGGTATGACTGAGTAGGTCATCCTGGATCAATCATGATGAGACAAATTCTTGAAAATTCAACTGGTCATCCACTAAAGACCTGAAGATTCTTATGAATGATGAATTTTCATGTGCTACTTGTTATCAAGGCAAATTAATTGCCAGACCATCGACAATGAAGGTTGGCATCGAATCTCGAGATTTTTAGAACGTATACATGGGGACATATGTGGACCTATTCACCTACATAGTGAACTGTTTAGATATTTTATGGTCTTAATAGATGCATCATCAATATGGTCTCACCTGTGCCTTTTATCATCCCGCAGCCTGGCGTTTGCGAGGCTACTGGCACAAATAATAAGATTAAGGGCGTAATTCTCAAATTATCCAATTAAATCTATTCGTCTAGATAATTCTGGTGAATTTTTATACCCCTAGCTTTTGATGATTACTGCACATCAATTGGAATAAAAATTGAACATTCGGTAGCTCATGTTTATACTTATAATGGCCTTGCAGAGTCATTTATTAAGCCCCTACAATTGATAGCTAGACCACTACTTATGAAATCAAAATTATCCACTACCGCATGAGGTTAAGCTATCTTACATGCAGCAGCACTTGTACGTCTCAGACCGACTAATTATAATAAATATTCTCTATCACAATTAGTATTTGGTCATGAACCAAATATAACTTATCTCTAAATTTCACCACCACAACATACTAAGATGGGCCCTCAATGAAGGTTAGGTATATATGTTGGGTTTGACTCACCCTTCATAATTCGATACCTTGAATCATTGGCAGGAGATTTATTTGGAGATTGTCGATTTGATGAATTAATTTTTTCGCAATTAGGGGGAGAGAAGAAGGAACTCCAAAGAGAAATTGAAAAAATTGTGTGGAAAGTCTTATCACTATCTCATTTTGATCCACGTACATGCATATGTGAACAGGAGGTCCAGAAGATTAATCCACTTGCAAATCAATTGTCAGATGCATTTACTTATTTGAAATGGATAACTAAGTCACATATTCCTGCAGTGAATGTGTCTATCCAGATTGATATCCCAAAGGGACCATCTGCTAGTATCACATCTTCTGAATCACAAACATGCCTGAAGCGTGGTAGACCATTGGGTGTAACGCCCAACAAAATTACCAAAATACCTCTCGAGGAGAGATGTGAACATAACGTGTCTTTCCATACTTTGATGAAAAATTCAAGGCCAAATTTGTGATCAACATGAAAAATTGAGTGAAAAAATAGTCTCAGTTGATTTTTAGAGCAATCGGATCAAAAGATAATTTTTTGATGCAAAAACGCGAACTAGTGAGGGTGCGCAACAGGTGTGACGCACACCTGCCACGGACCAACACTTAGTTTTGTCCCAAAAATTTTCTACGGGATTAGAAAGCTCGTTCAGAGAATTTTCAATAAAAAATACCAAAAAATACGCAGTTCGTATTGCAGACCCCACATACCGAGATAAACTTTTTTCAAATTTCGTGAGGGACATTCCTGATCTTTTCAAACCCCTCCTAGACTTAATATATGACCAAAATGAGTTGTTTTAAGAATAAAAAGGATTTATAACTCATTCTTAAGCCTTTCTAAGTCCCTGAAAAAGACCTACGACTATAAGAGAAGAGAGAAGAGCGAAGAGTCGATGATTTCAAGTTAGATTCATGCCAATTTGATTGTCTAACTTTATCTTAGGTATGTAAGGCTACTCATAGCGTTGGATTGGGTTCATCCACGCGCCCCTTATGTTGATTCTTTAAAATTGAGTTCGAGAGAAGTTTTAACCCCAATTCTTGAATTAAGTTTCTGAGTTTCTATTTATCTTAATGAGTTTTCTGTATACAATAATATCTTGATAATGTTCTTGAAGTTAAGTAATTTTTTGAATATATGTGCATATTTTCATTCACATGAACCCTAAGTGATGATTATACTTTACACTTTTCTTATGCATTTTTCGAATTGGATTTGATGGTTATTTTTGTACATTGAGTAAGGATGATTTTCAAGCATATTTTACTAAGTCTGCATGAATATGAATGTTGAGCATAAAAACTGATTTGAGAAAGAGTCTTAATGATATGTAAAGGTTTTTGCGGCATATGTTTTTAAAAGAAGCACTAAGGAAGTATTTTGATGAAGATGTAAATGATTTTCAAAACATATTTATTGATGGAATATGATGATGATATTTGAGATGAATTTTCAAGCAAATGTTCTTGGGAGTAGTATTGAGTACCAAGTTGGGTAAGAGGAAATTCCCTAGAACTACGTTTGCCAGCGTAGGATAGTTGAACAACACATTCTGGCAACTCTTGTCCCAAAAAGATGGACGGGGCTGATGAATCATGATTCATGAGGTAGACTTGTATGTCTTTTATCATGGAAAGTTTAGGATGGACGTGGAAACGACATCGTCTTCGTTGTGCACCATCAAAGAGGGTAGTGGTGAGGATGTTAGTTTGAGAAACTCCTTAAATTGCATATTCGATTTGACTGAGTTGCATACTAAAGTATCTTTTGAGGAGCGTTATTTTATTATAAAATTTAAATGATTTGGTGTGAGTTGTATACTATTGAGTTTAATTTTGAAAGCATGATCTCATTCTTAAACATACATGTATTACTGAGTTGAGAAGAGTTTAGCCTCTTGAGTTGAGTTGATGTTATTTCCATGTTATTCTGTCTATATTATTTCTATTCAGTTATTTTACATATCATACATTTGACGTACTGACGTCACTCAGTGTTGGTTGTTTCATAATGCAGATATATAGATTAGAGATCGTCAACATGCGCATCGTTGAGTATCTAAGATGTTCAGCTGATTGGTGAGCCTCTCCTGTTTAGAGGAATCATTACATTTATTTTTATCTTGCTTTTAGAGTTAGAATTGATTAGCTTTACTTTATTTTAAGGTAGCCATGAGTCTATTATTGGCACCATTTGATAGTGATAGAGGCTTCATAGACTAGAGTCGAATATTGATGTTAAGACTTGTTGAGTTAGTTCTATCCACTAGCCCTTTTATTTATTAATATTATTTTAAGACTAGAGGAGATGTATCTATTATTTTCCTTATTCTTTCGCTGATTGTCTTGAGTTTATTGATTGAATGAATGTGATGAGGCCAAGTGGTTTGGTTGGGGACTAGTAATAGTCTCTGAGTTCTGGTTACGTCTAGGGTACCCTCCTGGGGTGTGACAAACTTGGTATCCAATCATGGAGTTCAAGCGTCCTAGGAAGTCTATGAAGACATGTCTAGTAAAGTCCTTATTGTTAGTGTGAAGCGTGCCACATCCATAATATGGAGGCTATAGGACATTAGGAAAAGTTTTCCTTCTTTCAAATTTTGAATTATGCAATAAAGCTATTTCCTAAGAAATCTATGATGATTTGTGAATTGCTTTAAATCTTTCATCTTGCCTTATTCACGAGGCGTTAGAGACAATAATGTTCGAACTCTTACAGATGAGATCTTCTATGATAAAGTAATCAGAATGATAGAGAGACTGCACCAGGCTTGAGAAAAGCCGACTAGTCTGCGAAGTTGATTGACTAGAAAGAGTGTATTCTTACTCATATGAATTGTGCATTTGAGTTAGCTCTAGATGTACCCAGACCCTATTTTTCAAAACTTTCTTTCGATGTTACCCATGAGAGAGGAGCTTATGTCTCTAAAGAGTTTAATGTTACTATCTAAGAGTGAGATATGAGGTCTTATAAACTCTGAGTAAAATTGAATCATCCAAAAATTAGAAAGATGATGATGGAAAGAAAGGGACGAGATAGCAAGAGTGATGGCTGATTGAGGCTTGTAATTAGAGTTACGTATTTATTAGGTAAGTAATGAGGTGGTGAGTCGATTTCCATAAGTTTGATGAAAGAATCGCAAGTACCCTATGAGTTTCATGATGAGGTATAGAGGAAGAGTTGTTGTTAGAATGTGGTAGAGCGTGCTTAAACTAGAAAGAAATATATGTTGATGTGTTATAGTAGTCGTACTATTAAGGGTGAAGTATAGATGTTAAATAGGGGAAAAGAGTGCTTTCAATATGATAGATCTAAATTAGGCTTATGACTTTTAAGTGAGAGTTCATGAGACTCATCGAGTTATGAGCTTAGTCAGATAAGGAGATATAAATGAATAGGTGAGTAATACTGAGTTATGAGGAAGAGATGTGTTGATTTAATACTCGCTATAAGACTTTAGTGGGATTATGTTCCCTAAATTTTTACCTAGTATTTGTAAGCTAGCATTACAGGGGTGTGTGACAGATGCACATGTTAATGTTAGACCTTAAGCTTGAATTTTGAGGAGTAGTATTAAAGAGGAGATAGTATCATGAGAGTGGTAGTCTTAGTTGAGATTTGCTCTAAGAGGCTTGCCATAGTGTATGTTCGAGATGAAGATACTAATTTGTGAGGAAGTGATGTTAGGCAGGGTACAAGTGCCCTTAGGTAAGACGAGTGAGAGAGGATAACTCAATAGAGAAGTAGAGGCTTGAGATATGTATCCATGATTGTATAAAGATGTGTGAAGCTCTAAGTTATAACTGCTATAGGAATCTAGAGAGTATATTTGAGTTGTCAATATGTAGTAGGCTGATGTAAGTAATCTTTGTTATCACGAGTAGCTAAGTCGATTGAGGCTTATAGATAAATGATGATGAGTTTTCCATGATAGCCTAAGTCTTATACCAATGAGTTTATAGAGGGCACAAAAGTTGGGAGTCTGCAGGCAAAAAAAGAGGAGGTTAGATTATGAGAGTTGTAGGATGTGGTTGTGTACGCTAATAAGAATAGCAAATAAAGAAAGATTTCCATAGAGACAGGAGGAAGCTAAGAGTGGTATCCTTAAAGAGAGTCTTAGTGGCTATTTTATATGTGCGACTATAGTATAACAGAAGAGTTCAAGAGGTTCTTGTGGATAGCAATTCCTTGACCGTGTAGAGGTACGTACTTATAGCTTGGAAAGGGGAATTGATTTGCAAATTTAGAAAAGGGAGCTTGAGTGCTTAAGGGGAGATGGAGAGGTGACAAACCGAGATGAGTCTTGAGTTTTTGATAGTGATGGGTTAATCAAGATGAGATATTAATTCTTTTCCATCTCATACAGTCTTTATACTTCAGTTGAAATGATACTTTATTCCCTTCTGGTGCATGACTGCCATGCCTATGGCCTAGTCCCATACACATCATGTTGATTTTCGTTCATGTTGAATTTTGAGAATGAGAAGCAATGACATCATTCAATAATTTTGATCTTACCCCATGGATCTATGAGTTTCCAGTCTATGTTGAATAAGATATGACCTGAGTTTTACACTACGTATAGTTCTGTGAACTCAGAGTGAGACTTGATAGACAAGGAAATTGTACTTCATTATGAATTTTCTCAGATAAGATTTTTTTCGATTCAATCGTGCTAATGATCTCCGTTCCAAGCCCTTTGAGTAATCCAACTTTCTAGTCTTGATAGAAGTATTGAATATAGTAAAGGATTGATGGATGATGAGAGAGAGTGGGTGTTTTTGATCCTGATGTCATCTTACTCATGCACTAACCTTCTTCTTGTTATGCCATTGTTGATGGTAGTAGACAATTTATAGGTGATAGGAGAGAATGAGTGCTCCTGAATTGTGATAATGGAGTTGAGTTCTGAGATAATGAGTTTCTCCGGGTCCAAATTATGATGCTGATAGTAATAGACTGAGAGTGAGGGTAGATGAGGAGGAGTGAATGTAGCATTGTTATGATATTGGTTCTAAACTTATGTTATGTAGGTATAGAGATGGGGAGGGGGAGAGAGATTAAAACCTATGATGTGCAATAGATAGGTAAGAGTATGTTGGTGTGACTTTGAGTGAGAGTTCATTGAATGGTGGAGGTAGAAGTGACAAGTGGGCTTGAAAATTCTAAGACATGGGTGAAGTGGTAGGAGTGATAGGCTTGAATGGGTGGATGTCACTATATAAGTGATTGGAGAAGGCTATCAATAACTTTTGAGTGTGTTTTAGGTATATGCGTTAGGGTAGTGAGAAGGAGTAGCATTATCTCAGTGAAAATCCCTGCAGAGGTATATAGTTTGAGTTGAGGGTTAGCATTATAGGAATATGATTATCTTAGGAATAGCACCTTGAGGCTTAGAAGTAGGCTTGAATGAAAGATAAAGAGGTGGTTTGGTGGAGATTTGAATAAGAGCTATGAGCTTGAATTGAGAGAGTGGAGTGTCATGAAAAGGAGCACAATTGAGATGGGGAGTTGAGCTTGAGAGTGTCCATAGAGTCTTGCATATCGCGATGGTCCCATCCTCGATTCCAGTTGATGGTTCCTTCTTGAGTCCAAACTATTAATTGACGAGGTGTTCGAATGATTCAAATTGCTTAAGTTCCGATGTGCCATTCGTGCCTGCTTGTGAGGATGTCTAAGATATAAAATGAGAATCTTATAGGATAAATTATAGGATTGTGACAAACTTACGAGGTAGCACAAGGTGACTTTGAGTTAGGCTTAACATTGGTAAGAGTGTACAGTGAGACTTAGGCCTTGATGAGAGCCATAAGATTCAGATGATGATGTTCTCTAACGAATTGAGTTTTCTATTCGTGAGTGATGTGCATATTCTTGAAATCTGAGTAGAGTTTATCGAAGTCGATGAAGGGTTGAGAATTTGAATTCGTACCTTATTACCACCCCTACTCATCGTTCGAGGACGAGTGATCCCAAGGGGGAGATAATGTAATGCCCGACAAAATTACTAAAATACCTATAGAGGAGAGATGTGCTTAATTCTTTTCCATCTCATACAGTCTTTATACTTCAGTTGAAATGATACTTTATTCCCTTCTGGTGCATGACTGCCATGCCTATGGCCTGCATAATGCATCTTTTCCATGCTCCGATGGCAAATTCGAGGCCGAATTTGTGATCAGCATGAAATATTAAGTGAAAAAATGGTCTCGATTGATTTTTAGAGCAATCAGATAAAAAGATAATTTTTTAATGTGAAAATGCGAACTACTAAGGGTGCGCAACAGGTGCGTGATTCGGACCTGCCATGGACCAACACTTAGTTTTGTCCCAAAAGTTTTCTAAGTGCGTGATGCGGACCTGCCATGGACCAACACTTAGTTTTGTCCCAAAAGTTTTCTAAGGGATTAGAAAGCTCATTTAGAGAATTTTTGGCAAAAAATTTCAAAAATTACGTCGTCCGCGATGCAGACCCTGCATCTCGAGATAGACTTTTTTAGGATTTTGTGAGGGGCATTCCTGACCTTTCTAAACCCCTCCTAGACTTAGTATATGACCAAAATGAGTTGTTTTAAGCATAAAAAGGATTTATAACCCATTCTTAAGCCGTTCTAAGTCCCTGAAAAAGACTTAGGGCTAAAAGAGAAGAGAGAAGAGCGAGGAGTCGACGATTTCAAATTGGATTCATGCCAATTTGATAGTCTACCTTCATCCCAGGTATGTAAGGCTACTCATAGCATTGGATTGAGTTCATCCACACGCCCCACATGTTGATTCTTCAAAATTGAGTTCGAGAGAAGTTTTAACCCGAATTCTTGAATTAAGTTTATGAGTTGTCTATTGTCTTAATGAGTTTCCTGTATACAATAATATCTTGATGATGTTCTTGAAGTCGAGTAATTATTTAAATGTATGTTCATGTTTTCATTCACATGGATCCTAAGTGATGATTATACTTTACACTTTTCTTATGCATTTTTCGAATTGGATTTGATGGTTATTTTTGTACATTGAACAATGATGATTTTTTAGCATATTTTACTGAGTTTGCATGAATATGAATGTGGAGCATAAAAACTTATTTGAGAAAGAGTCTTGATGATATGTAAAGTTTTTTGCAGCATATGTTTTTAAAAGAGAGCACTAAGAAAGTATTTTGATGATGATGTAAATAATTTTTAAAATATATTTATTGATGGAAGATGATGATGATGATGATGATGTTTGAGTTGAATTTTAAAGAGGATGTTTTTGGGAGTAGTATTGAGCACCAAGTTGGGTAAGAGAAAATGCCCCAAAACTACGTTTGCTAGCGTAGGATAGTTGTGCAGCACGTTCTGGCAACTCCTGTCCCAAAAAGATGGATGGGGCTGATGAATCATGATTCATGAGGAAGACTTGTATGTCCTTTACTATGGCAAGTTTAGGACGGGTGTGACAACGATGTCGTCTTCGTTGTGCACCATCATAGAGGGTAGTGGTGAGGACGTCGGTTAAGGAAACTCCCTAAATTGCATATTTGATTTGACTGAGTTGCATACTAAAGTATCTTTTAAGGAACATTATTTTATTATAAAATTTAAATGATTTGGTATGAGTTGCATCCTACTAAGTTTAGTTTTCAAAGCATGATCTCATTCTTAAACCTGTCCCCAGAAAACAACCTCTACTTCTATTAGGTAGTGGTAAGGTCTGCGTACATTCTATCCTCCCCAGACCCCACTTGTGAGTTTTTACTGAATATGTTGTTGTTGTTGATGATGATGATGATCTCATTCTTAAACCTGTCCCCAGAAAACAACCTCTACTTCTATTAGGTAGTGGTAAGGTCTGCGTACATTCTATCCTCCCCAGACCCCACTTGTGAGTTTTTACTGAATATGTTGTTGTTGTTGATGATGATGATGATCTCATTCTTAAACCTCCATGTGTTACTGAGTTGAGACTAGTTGAGCCTCTCGAGTTGAGTTGATGTTATTTCCTTATTATTCTGCCTATATTATTTCTATTCAGCTATTTCACATACCGTACATTCTACGTACTGACGTCAATCAGCGCTGCATCATTTCATGATACAGATATATGGATTAGGGATCATCAACATATGCATCGTTGAGGATCTAAGACGTTCAACTGATTAGTGAGTCTCCCCTGTTTCGGAGGAATCATTACATTTATTTTTATCTTGTTTTTAAAGTTAGAATTGATTAGTTTTACTTTATTTTAAGATAGCCATGTTCTGTCATTGACACTATTTGATAGTGATAGAGGCTTCATAGACTAAAGTCGCATGTTGATGTTAAGACTTGTTGAGCTAGTTTATTCCACTAGCCCTTTTATTTATTGATATTATTTTAAGACTAGAGGAGATGTGCCTATTACTTTCCTTATTTTTCCACTGATTGTCTTGAGTTTATTGATTGAATGAATGTTACGAGGTGAAGTGGTTCGCTTGGGGACTCGCAATAGTCTCTGAGTACCAGTTACATCTAGGGTATCCTCCCGGGGCATGACATTGGGTTCAAAGAATAAAAATCCTAGAAAGAGAATCATAAAGAATAATAAAGACAATATTATAAAAGAACCTCCTAATGAAGGTCAAGAATTAATAAATTCTGATATTCCTAAAAAAATCAGTGAACTCGAGACACAAGTGAATGAAGAACTTCCTATAATTTCTACCGATGATGAGATAAATTTAGATCAAAATCAAAAATTATGGTGGATAATATTTTTGCATATAATATTGCACTTGACCTCATGTAAGAGAGTGAGGATCTTGAGCCTAAATCTGTCGAAGAATATCAACGTAGAGATTATTGGCCTAAATGGAAAGAAGCAATTCAATCTGAGTTGAATTCATTCTCTAAGCGTGAGGTATTTGGACCTGTAGTCCAAGCCCCCTGATGGTGTAAAATCAGTTGGCTATAAATGGATTTTTGTGCGAAAGCAAAATGAGAGAAATGAAATTATAAGATACAAGACACACCTTATTGCACAAGGATTCTCTCAAAAACCCGGTGTCAACTATGAAGAAACATATTCACCTGTTATGGATTAAATAACTTTTCGATATCTCATCTTATACATGAAAATCTTGAAATACATCTAATGGATGTAGTTACAGCTTACCTTTGTGGTTCACTTGACAGTGAAATTTACAAGAAAATCCCAAAAGGACTTAAAATGTCTGACCATGTAATAAGTCTCGAGAAATAGTCTCAGTCAAATTGCAAAAATTATTATGTGGTCTGAAACAATTAAGGCATATGTGGTATAATCGCCTTGGTGAGTACTTGATACATGAAGGATATATAAATAATGTCATATGTCCAAGTGTTTTCATTAAGAAGTTAGGATTAGAGTTTGTAATACTCATTATTTATATTGATAATATAAATCTCACTGGAACTCCTGAAGAGGTCCAAAAGGCAATTGAATATTTAAAGAAAGAATTTGAGATGAAAGATCTTGGAAAGACAAAACTTTGTCTGGGTCTGCAAATTGAACATTTAGCAGGTAAGATTTTTGTTCATCAATCTGTCTGTACTACGAAAAAATAAAATTTTGTCTGGGTCTGCAAATTAAACATTTAGCAGACGAGATTTTTATTCATCAATCTACCTATAATGAGAAAATCTTAAAATGATTCTGTATGGACAAAGCACATCTGCTAAGTACTTCAATGGTTGTCAGATCGCTTGAAGCGAATAAAGATCCATTACGTCCTCTAGAAGAGGATAAAGAACTTCTTGGTGTAGAAGTACCATACCTCAGTGCTATTGGAGCATTTATATATCTTGCTAACTCAACTAGACCTGATATAACATTTGTTGTTAATGTGCTAGCAAGGTATAGTTATTCCCCAACGCAAAGGCATTGCAACGATATCAAGTATACTTTGCGATACCTGAAAGGTACAATTGATATGGATTTGTTTTACACTAATAAAGACTATACAAATCTTGTTGGTTATGCAGATGCAGGTTATTTATCAGATCCACATAAAGCTCGATCTTAAACAGACTATCTGTTTATGTATGGAGGAACTACCATTTCATGGCGATCTACAAAGCAGTCCGCCGTTGCTACTTCTTCAAATCATGCTGAAATAATAGCAATTCATGAAGCAAGTAAAGAATATGTGTGGTTGAGATCGATGATATATTCCATCCAAGAGAAGTGTGATGTGCTATCAAAATACAGCACATTTGATGCTTAAAATAAGGGATTTTGTGAGTTTTTAATGTGATTTTTTATGGTTTTTATGTGTTTTTGTGTTTTTCTTGCAAAAAAGTTAGAGACGTTCAACTGATTAGTGAGTCTCCCCTGTTTCGGAGGAATCATTACATTTATTTTTATCTTGTTTTTAAAGTTAGAATTGATTAGTTTTACTTTATTTTAAATTGATTTTGGAAAAAAATTACAGATTTTGCTGAAGCATAGTACATACGAGTTCACTTAGAGTGCTATCGTAGTAAGAAACAAGGATCAAAAATTAAAAATATGCTAAGTGGAGGTCAACCCTATGAGGCCATCTTACGAGTCGAAGTCTAGCTATGACTCGTATAGGTGTACTCGTAGCAGAAAACAGAGAGACCAAACTTTGGATCAACAACTAAAGGCCTAAACTTCGATAGGAGCACACCAGTCATAGCCCAAGTTATGACTCGTACCAGTGGGTCATACCAGTTGAGTTCAAGATGCCAAGAACCTGATATGAGACCCCAATTATGACTTATAGGTCACCCTACGAGTCGTACCTGTGATGCGTACCAGCTACCAGCTATCTTTTCTGTATAATTTTTAGGGTTATTTTGTATACATTATAAATACTTTAAGTTAGGGTTTTAAAAAAAAGATTCAAAATTCAGATATTGAACATCACTTGTGAATATTTTCTGAAGAATTTTCTAGGGTTTTAGCTTAGTTTATCATTTTCTCTTGGAAAACCCAATTTTGGGGATGGCAAATTTTTTCTTGTACTCATTGTCAATCTATCAAGCTTTTGGTTTGCAATTAGTAGTGTCTTCAATCTTAGTTGCTTTGGTAAAATTCTCAATCATGTCTTATATTTGCATTTTATTGGTTTTGCCTTAGCCATGAGTAGCTAAACACCCACAACTTGGGGTGGTGGGAACCATGGGTAGTTTACTTGAGATAACCTAGGTTTATTGCATTTCTACGATTGGGGTTTTGCATGTATTATCTATTTCCCTTCATAATAATTGCTGTTTGGTGGTAGTCAACACCAAACCCCGCCTACTATCACCATCCCGACTAAGGTAGTGACGAATAGGAAAAGGAAAATAGATGACAAGATTCGATTGATGTGTTTTCATCTAATCAACCAAACCTGACCAAGGAGAGGTTGACTGGGACAATAGGTAATGGTTAGTTGGCACGCCATGGTGCCTGACCAAGCGCCATGGTGAAATTTGACCTTCACCTTCACAAGAGGGTTGAAAGAACCTAAGTTACCATCCTGCATGCGAATCTCTAATTGTAGTTATATTATCTAGGGTAATTGAGTCGGCAAACCATGGGAAACACAATTCCGGAGTTGTCCCTAAAATTGAGTGTTTTTTCGCATTGTAGTATAGTGTTTAGTTTACTTTATTCTTGAATCACAACCCCCCCACCATTTAGAGATTTTAGTTATAGATACTTGAAATGATTCATAGTGAATTCTCGTAGTCAAGCCCTATATTCCTTGTGGATTCGACCCTAACCTTAGTTAGGTTAATGACTGACAGCGATCACTTTCTTATTGGAGCATGAACATCATAAAAAATTATGGCGCAGTTGCCAGGGAATACACTAGGTTTTGACTTGATTTCACTATTAGTTAGTTCTAGTGTTAATTTCTAAACTCTCTTGTATTTTACTTTTGTTTTTGTTGTTTGGTTTTAATTGTAGGGTGTACTAGGTTGTATGTCCAACAAAAGGAGCCAAGGCAATCCCTTAGCTCCGATCAATTTGGAGATCCATCCGACTCTTTTGAAGAATGACTCAAGTGATTGAGGATATCGCGGTTTAGGAGGAAATAAATATGAATGATGATATGGGAAGAGAGGAGAATCCCCCACCAAGGGATAACAAGCCACAACTTAGGGACATCAATGAAAATGCTTATGGATGGAGCCAATATCACTTGAACCCTATGGCCATAGACGTCACTGGTGCTATAGTGTTGCCTCCACTATCGGCTGACGCTAAATTCTCGGTGTCAAGTGGATTACTTCAAATGCTCCAAAATCATGGATTATTCATAAGGCTACTCTCAGAGTATCCCCACCGTCATCTCCGTAATGTAGTGTTTGTTTGCAAAGAGTGTCATGGGGACACAAAATCTTTCTCTTGATATTGTTGGTTTATGGGTATTTCCATTGTCACTAGCTAGGAATGCAGCTGTGTGGCTGTTTGAGCTTCCTCCGGGTACAATAACAAGTTGGGCAGAGCTTCAAAGTGCATTTCTTGAAAGATATTTCCCAAGATCTAAGAAGTTGAAGCTCAAGGATCAAATAAACAACTTTGAGCAAATTGCTAGGTGACTCTATTAGCATAATATGAGAGAGATTTACCAAATTCTTGAGGATGGTCCCCGATCACAAGATTGTTGATGATGCCTTGGTTAAGATTTTCTATCGGGCACTTGATGAGAATAGTCAAGCTTGCGCCAACATAATTATGAGAGGCATGTTTCTTGACCAACCTTTCACATTGATAGCTATAAGGAGGAGCAAGTGGTTAAAACCAATACCGACAAAATCATGGGAGACATGTTTCTTGACCAACCTTTTGTATTGATAGCCGCAAGGATGGAGCAAGTGGTTAAAACTAATAGAGCATGGGGTCAACGAGAGTGAGGTGGAATGAAGACTTCTTGTGCGGTCAACACCAATAATCAGCAAGCAAAGGTCAATGAAGAGATCATGGGGCAACTTGCTCAACTTCGCACAAGTATGGACTTGGTCTTGAAGCAAAACCAAGCAAGTGTCAAAGTGGTCACTCACCAACCTCCTAAGGCTCCCATGTATGAAGATCCATTCTTTGATGAAGATGCTTGCTTCGTAAGCAATCAAGCGGCGGGTTTTCGGAATAACCCCCAATAGTCCAACTCGGACTATTAGAGGTAAGGTTCTGGGAATCAAGGTCGGAACTACAACTATGATGGTATTTATAGAGATAACTGAGGTGGTTACTATGAAAGAGAGAGAATGTCGAATGACAAATAGGATAGAAGAGATGGTTATAGGAATGGTCCTTATATACCGCCCACAATCATAATACCGTGCCAAGCACCTCAAGGCTTAAATAGATGTTTAACAAGTTATTGAAGAGAGTCGATCACTAAGATGAGACCTTGAAGGGAATGAAAGCGGATATCTCAAGTATTAACCAAAAAATAGAGTCTCACTCGGTGCTAATTAAGCAATTAGAATAACAATTTGGGCAAGTTTCTTCACAATTGAACCAACGCCAAAAGGGAACCTTACCAAGCAATACTGTTCAAAATCCTAAAAATGAAGGGCATTGCATGACAGTCATGACTCGGAGTAGCAAAAGCACCATAGATCCTTCTATGTCGGTGATTGTGGATGAAGTTGATAAGAAGGTTTTTGGTGGTGAAGTTGTGGTTGAGGGAGAAGGTTCGGAGATTGTCGGGATGCAAAGAAAAGAGGTAAGGGAGCACGAAAAATTGAAGTCAATTCCAAGCCCTCTTCCTCCTTTCCCTCAAACGGTTAAGAAAAGGAAGAGGAGGGTAAATTCAAACACTTCCTCCCAATGTTGAAGCAACTATCCATCAACATTCCCTTTCTAGAAACCTTGGAGAAAATGCCCGGGTATGCCAAGTATATGAAGAATTTGGTGACAAAGAAACACACTTTTAGCCAAGAGTTCTCACAGGAGCTCCAATAATGAAGTGCGATCATGACCAAGTGCCTTGTTAACAAATGAGAGGACCCTGTGCATTCACCATCCCTTGCACCATTACCGATGTTGAATTTGCAAGAGCATTGTGCGATTAAGGAGCGAGCATTAATCTAATGCCTCTTACTGTATTCAAAAAGCTTGGCCTTGGCATTCCTACCCCGACAAGAATGCGGTTGCTCATGGTGGATCAAATTATTAAAAAGCTGGAGGGAATACTTCTTGATATGCTTGCTAAATTTGATAAATTCTTCTTTTCTGCGGACCTTGTGATCCTTGATTGTGAGGTTAATTTCGAGGTGCCCATCATCTTAGGAAGACCATTTCTGGCCACTGAGAGAGCCCTAGTAGATATGGATTCAGGTCAATCGGTTCAGGGTAAATGATGTAGAGGTCGTGTTCGATATCCATCAATCCATGAAAAACCTGAATGAGTTTAAGAGTGAAATATGGACCATTGATGATTGTTGATAAAGGACGATGACTAAGTCGAGCCACGACGTTAAACAAGGGCTTCTTAGGAGGTAACCCAAGCATCTTTTTATATTTGTTATATTGTTTTAAGTATGTTTAGTGATTGGAATTTTTAGGTAGTAGGGTGTTTTTTGTTTTAAATTCAAAGACATTGGTGCATTTATAAAATTTTGAAGATTATTATGTTTTGAGACTTGGTTTGCAGGTGGAAATTAAAGAACTGAAGATGTTTGAAAATGACACTTGGAGCAGCCTCTACGAGTAGGCTTATGAGACGTAGTCACCACTATGACTCATAGTCATGCCTCGTAGAGGGAATCATGAGTATCAGAAGTTAGCATACACACTATGAGCCAACCTTACAATTCGTTGGGTCTTCTATGAGTCGTAAGTGGGGTTCGTAGTGCCCAACTATGGATTCTAAATTTTTACTAGTGTTGGTTCTACTATGAGACCGAGACCTACGAGTCGTAGGACACCTATAACTCATAGTTGGGGTCTTGAAACCCCGATCTGTAACTTTTTAAAGGGTGACCCGGTTTGTTATAAAAGGGGATCAAAATAAAATTTGACCCCCATTTTCATTTCTACACCCTAATTCTGTCAGAAATCCCCAAACCTTTCCCCTATCCACTATTTCAATCACAATCCCGGCTACCCACATCATTTTCCGATGAGAATTCTGGCGAGGACACCATCTTCTAGGGTTTTGGCGTGTTTTTCGGTCTACTTTGCTTGGGTTAAATTTTTCTATCAATTGGTAAGCTTTGTGGTTAAATTTAACGCACTATTGTGGTGAGCTTATTCTTGGTATGATCGTATGCTTGTTTTAACCATGAGTATTCATGCCCTTGTGGTGATTTGTAGACATAGACATGAAACCTAAGGTTTGTATGCTTTGAAAAATTGTGCTATAAATCAAACCTTATTCGAAGTTCTTGAGCGGGTGGTTGTAGTTGTGAAAATTATTAGTCCATAAAATATTGTGCTTAATTGTGACTGAACATTGTGAAAATTGTCTTCGAAATTGAAATTTAGAAAGTGTGAGTGTGTTTCATATGCCAAAGCTTGTTGGACTTGATTGAAAGTGTTTGAATTGCTCTTGCATCTCAATGGAATGTTTTGTTGATAAATGTACGAGTTTGGATATGAAATTGTCCTTGGTTTTGCCTGACGTAATGTGGAACTGACTTCGATTTTTAGGGATAATGGTTGTTTTAACTTTGTGATGTCATTGTGGGGCCATTTATGTGTCAAATATATTGTATTGCTCTTATAATTGCAAACTCTTTAGTTGTGTTTGTTTTGCTTGTACTTTGTGTGGGAAATTAATAGGCACTACTGGTGCTTTTGGTTTTCAGCAACGAGGTCCTCCTATGACTTATAGGCCTCCTTATGAGTCGTAGTGGTCCCTCGTAGCAAGCACTAGTCACTTGTGGTTCCTTAATGTTTCTCATACGAGACTCACATATGACTCGTAGTACCTGCTACGACTTATAGTAAGGGTCTCGTAAGCCTGATTGAGTTTTAAAAATGGTCTAGGCTAGACTACGACTCATAGGTCCCCCTACGAGTCATGCACCTCGTATCTGCAGACCTGCAACTGCATAAGTGATCTTTCTTCTTTTTCATTTTGCTTCTATGTTTAAGTGTTTGCGTTTCTTATTCTTTATTAGGTGATCATTGTTTGGTCAAACATCTTGAAGCTCACATGTTGTGTGGTTGGTTTGCAGATAAAATGCCTCCAAAGGATACACGAGCAATCCAGACATTTCAAAGGGGGTTGATTGATGAATCCTCTGAGATGGAGTAATCGGAAGGCTCTGTGGAAGTCCACAGAGTCAGGATAGACCAAACTCGAGGTTGTACTGCTACGGCCCCAGTAGAAGTTGAGAGTCCCTCCCAGTCTAAAGAGGAGGGTAGCAGTGATGGGTCCGAGAGCAGCTCACCACAGATGACCACCACACACACAGAGACAGATTTTGAGGAGGGGCCACAAGCTCAGCAAGAGGAAGTCCAATCACAACCTTCAGTTGACCGCAGATGGTGTGTCCCAAGGATGAAGGAGATATACGACCAGGGGTTAGAGCCCAAGGGACAGGGAAAATCGATGCAGCAATTTCATGAGGAGTCTAGACTGAACGACTCAGGGTTAGATAAGGTGCCAGGATTAGATGAGGAGATCATAAGACACGGACTATGACGGACTACACAGCAGCTGGGCAAGTATGCCCCTTAGATGGTTCATGCATTTTATACATTCTATCTTGCTACACTTCTCCGAGGGTTACTGAAGAATAAGAAGCCGATTGACCACTCGAGGTTATGGGTGGTGCCAGTCTGGGGTCGGAGAGTTCCTTTTTCGGAGGAGACTATTCGATGGATCTAGTTTGGGCCCACTTACAGAGTGCCTCAGTCTACCGCATAATATGATGGACGCATTGACAAGATGAGGTAAGCGGTGACTGGAAAGGCATTGGGGCCAGGACAGAGCTTCTATAGTGGATTGCCAGTCAGATTTGTGAGGAGGGTTTCGAGCCGATGTGGGTTACAAACCATGCAGATCCTATAGTGAAGGCCTACCTCTCTTTTCGGGCCAAGTTTTGGTTGTTCATTATCCGTTGGTGTATCTGGCCCATTTCATAGATAATGTGATCACCTTGGAGCGAACTGTGTTATTAGCCAGGATTCTAGCTGGTTATGAGATAGATTGGGTCCGGATTATGTCTGAGCAGATCCATGAGTCCACCGTCTAGACAAACACCTCACTATTATTTCTTGTTTTGATCCACCGATTATGTAGTGCAGTAGGTGCTCCTATAGACCCCCATCAGGACCATCATATCGAGGCCACACGCACTATAGATCCCAGCCTGATAAAGGCTAATGAGAACTTGGTTTCCCTACCTTATACAGCTCTTTCGGCTATCCCAGACCTATTCCTAGTAGAGCCTCAGACTCATAGTTCGAGTCCAGCTACCATCAGTACTACTCCAGCCACTACAGAGCCTATGCCAGCTATTGAGATTGAGTCTACGCCATCCTCTAGTACTCCACTACCAGCAGCATCTTCATTACAAGTTGATTTTATTATCTTTGCTGTTGCTTTTCAAGCATTATTACGCAGGGTGGCTATGGCGGAGTCCAGACTTCAGGCTTAGCAGCATAGGTCAAACCTTGGGTCAGCCAGACCATAAGGGACTCAGAGGAGAGGATAAAGGCATTCGTCTACAAGTTGGTTGATGAGAGAGTTAGGGCGGTGAATGCCAGAGTAGATGCATTTGAGGCGAGAGTCCAGCGGAGACTTGAGGTGCTCGACCTGCTGACATGACCGTAGTGACACAGGAGTTGGCCAAGTTTAAGGCCAACCTATTGCAGATGTTAGCAGCTCTAGTTGTAGTCCCAGAGGTAGCACCGATGGGTGACGAGGTATTTGACTGGCTAGCTGACCAGCCGCATGCTCATTAGAAGAGGCCCCTCGAGACAGATGATCAGAGTTGAGCCAAAAGAGGCCCAAATCTGATGACCCAGCAGCCCTCAGAGAAGGAGCCGATACCAGAGGAGGTGGTGCAGGAGTCGATCCTGTTGGTGGCCTTACAAAGAGATAGGGAGCAGCAGCCATCACATGGAGAGGGTAACTCTCGTACAGCTGCAACCCTGATTGCTGAGGAGGAGATGGTGACCCAGGACCCTGCAAACTAGCCCGAGATTGGTGCTTGAAGCACCATGATGTTTGACCATTTTGACCCGAATCCTTATCTTTTCTTTATGGATGCTTTGTTCTCTTGTTAGACAATCTTGTTATTATGTTGGTTTTTGGAGTTGTTTAAATATTATTTATGTTGGATGTTGTTTTTACTTATATTTTGGATGTTAGTTTTTGATTTTTACTGTATGTATATATATCTCTCTATGTTATCGTCTGTGGTTTTTCATTCTTGCCTTTACTTTAAGGACAAAGTATTCTATTTTTGTGGGGTGTGGGAAGTTATGGATTAAAGTGAAGTCTGAGTAGCCTCGAGTCCATAACTTCACTATTTTTGATCCCAAGGTTTTCTTACCGTGTTTCTTTTTCCTTGTGGATATTTAATTTTCTGTTGAATCGGCATATTTAGGCAGTGTAGATAATGTGTAAATTCATAGTAGTGTATCTGTTGGTATATACATAGTCTTTAAATGCTTTTTTGAATGATTTGAAAAATTGGGTACCCTCAAATTTTTGAGATTGTGGTTATTGAGGCATTCATGCATTTTGAGTATCTGACAATGTTTGTTCTGATAGTGTGAAGGTAAGTTAAGGCTTGAAGCAAAACCTATGAGTCTATACATGATTGTGGGTGCAATGCTATGTGTGTTGTGAGCTTATTTTGCTGCATTCATGCATCATGTATAAACTCAAAACTTGTCTTATTACTCTAAAATTAGTTTGGTGATGTGGTTGATTTAGAAAGGATCTGAGGCCTTTGTTCTTCTAGTGAACCCACTTTTAGCCTAAATGACCTACCAAATGAGTAAGTAAATCCCTTGTTCCAAATTTTTGAGCTTCTCATGTACTCATTCTTTCTTTAGTGGGAAATAAAGAAAGAAATTTAAAAAAATCAATCATGAGCCAGGTGAAGAAAAATAAAAGAAAAGTGCCCTGAGTTGAGAAAAAGCAACAAGAAATGAGTTCAAAAATAAGGCACAACTAAAAATAGAAAGAAAGCACTTGAGAAAAGTTTGAAACAGGAGAATAAGTGTGGATTTAATGAAGATGGTTGGGTTATGAAAGCATAAGTGTTGGTAAACATGGTTCAAGGATAACTTTTAGTCACTACTTGCCTAAAATGCCATACCAAAGCCACCTGAACCTATGTTACAAGCCCTTAAGTCCTAAAGTGATCCAATCCACTTTGTCACTGAGCCAGAAGATGAGTATAGAGGCAAGCCTATGGTGTTAGTCATTCTGTATGAATTTCAATTGTGAAAGTGAGAATGTTTCCTCAGTCCCTGAATTCTAAATGCTTTTTGAGTGAGTAATATGGACTTCTTTTCTGTGAGCACATTTGCACTACTTGATTAGGATATGACTGTACCAGTGATTATGGATGTTCGATGCTCCTTAGCTTATCATAGTTTGGTTGCCAGATTCATCATCATGTTTTCGTTGTGCTTAGTAGCTTTGCAATCTAGTTTTGAAAATGATAATTGAGTACCTAGATTAGAGTGAATGATGTATATGTCATTGGTATAACTGCTATGTATTTCTCATTATATGCGTAGATTGAGTCATCGCTTGAGGACTAACAACAATTCTAAATTGAGGGTGTTGATATGCTGCCAAAATACAACACATTTGATGCCTAAAATAAGGGATTTTGTGAGTTCTTAATCGGCTTTTTGTGATTTTTTATGTGTTTTTGTTTTGTTATTGCAGAAAAGGTAGGTTGGCATGATTTTGGAGAAAAATTATAGATTTTGCTGTTTTTGTGTTGTTTTTCTAGAAAATTTAGGTTGGCATGATTTTGGAGAAAAGTTATAGATTTTACGAAGCATAGGACATACGAGTTCACCTATGAGTTGTAGCCCAAGCTACGAGTCATAGGGTGCTATCGTAGCAAGAACAAAGATCAAATATCAGAAATCTGCTAAGTGGAGGTCAACCCTATGAGGCCATCTTACGAGATGTAAGTCTCGCTATGACTCGTGTAGGTGTACTCGTAGTAGGAAACAGAGAGCCCAAACTTTGGATCAACAACTAAAGGCCTAGACTACGAGAGAAGAACACGAGTCGTATCCCAAGCTACGACTCATACTAGTGGATCATACCAGTTGAGTCCAAGATTCTAAGAACCTGATACGAGACCCCGATTATGACTTGTAGGTCACCCTACGAGTCGTACCTGTGAGGCGTACTAGCTATCAACTGTCTTTTCTGTGTAATTTTAGGGTTATTTTGTAAATACTATAAATACTTTACGTTAGAATTAAAAAAAAAGATTCAAAATTTAGATATTAAACATCACTTATGAATATTTTCTAGGTTTTTAGCTCAGTTTATCATTTTGTCTTGGAAAATCCAATTTTGGGGATTACAAATCTTGCCTTGTACTTATTATCAATCTATCAAGCTTTTGGTTTGCAATTGGTGGTCTCTTCAATCTTAGTTGCTTTGGGTAAAATTCTCAATCATGTCTTATATTTGCATTTTTGTTGGTTTTGTCTTAGGCATGAGTAGTTAAGCACCCATAACTTGGGGTTGTGGGAACCATGGATAGTTGACTTAAGATGACCTTGGTTCATTGCATTTCTACGATTGGGGTTTTGCATGTATTATCTATTTTCCTTCATTATAATTGTTGTTTAGTAGTGGCCAACACCAAACCCTGCCTACTATCACGATCCCAACCCAGGTAGTGACGAATAGGAAAAGACAAGTAGATGACAAGATTTGATTAATGTGTTCTCATCTAATCAACCAAACCTGACCAAGAGGAGGTTGACTAGGACAATAGGTAACGATTAGTTGTCACACCATGGTGGCCGACCAAGCGTCATGGTGAAATTCGACATTCACCTTCACAAGAGGGCTAGAAGAACCTAAGTTACCGTCCTGCATGCGAATCTCTGATTGTAGTTATGTTATCTAGGGTAATTGAGTCAACGAATTATGGGACACAATTCCGAGTTGTCCCTAAAATTGAGTGGTTTCCCGCATCGTAGTATAGTGTTTATTTTACTTTGTTCTTGAATCACAACCCCCCCCCCCCATTTAGAGATTTTAGTTATAGATACTTGAAATGATTGATAGTGAATTCTCATAGTCAAGCCATGTATTCCCTGTGGATTCGACACCCTAACCTTTGGTTAGGTTAATTATTGACAGCGACCCTTTCTTATTGGAGCGTGAACATCATCAAAGTGTGGACTGAACAATGATGTCAAAGTACCCACAGTCATATTTGAAGATAATGTCACATGTATAGCTCAATTAAAAGGTGGCTTCATAAAAGGATACAGAACGAAACACATTTCACCAAAATTATTCTTTACACATGATCTTCAGAAGAAAGAAAATATTGATGTACAAAAAATTCGTTTGAGTGACAATCTTACAGATTTATTCACTAAGGCATTACCAATGTCAACATTTGAGAAGCTAAGATATAAGATTGAAATGTGTCGTCTCTTAGGTATCAGATAAAGTTTTCATCAGGGGGAGTATAATACACATTGTACTCTTTTTTTCCTTAACCAAGGTTTTGTCCCACAGGATTTTTCTGGTGAGATTTTTTATGAGACAACACTTAAAACATATTACAAGATATGTGTACTCTTTTTCCTTCACTAGGCTTTTTTCCACTGGGTTTTTCCTAGTAGGGTTTTAACGAGGCACATTATCTATGGACATCCAAGGGGGAGTGTTATAAATACATTGAATGAGTGGATTATCCATTTAATTAATACATGAACTACTTACATTCATGTATACATGTTCTCTAGGTTTTATGAACCATTTTGAATAAGAATATACCTATTAAGTATGACATTTAATATGGTGACTTTTGGAGTGATTTTTCAACCTATAAATAAGGTTATTACTCACCCTTTGTAATACACACTTGAAGAGATAAAAATATTCTCTATATAGCACTCTATTTTTCTTCATTTTACTTCAATATTCTTATATTTTTCTCTATTTTACAACAAGTTACATAATTGATTTTTTAAGTCATTTAGGGCCTCTTCATTTAGCAGTCATTGTGCTATTTAATTGAAAATGGAAGCAATTCCAACTAAACAATTATTAGTAAGACTCTAGATTTGTCTTGAAATATATACCATTTAATTGCTCATTTCAATTTGAACAAATATTTCTACTATAAAAATTAATTAATGTATATTTATATTTTTCTTCTTAAATATATAATAATAGTGTTTAATAAATATGATATTCCATATTTATTTTGATTAATGTGTATTTACATTTTTGTCCATATATGATATGACTTTATAAGGATATTTTAGTAATCTAACTTTCAACTTTTTTTCTTCTCACTTTTAGTATTATATATATATATATTATTCTAAGGGGATGTTAGGATTGAATTTTTTTAAAGTGCCTTATAAGTTAAAAGTCAAAAATCATAAATTGGAAACCCTCAATTTTTTTATTTTTATTTTTTTGTATTTTATTAGCTTTAGGAAATTGTTTAAAAGCACTTTCTTGTGTTGTTCAAATACTTTCAAAACCTAAAATATGCTTAAAAGTCGAAAACTACAAAAATAAATCAATTCAAATACCCACTAAGTACTGGTATCTTACTGCCACAACTGAACCCACCATGTTGTGCAAGCACCCACTTTAACACTTACATAGGAGAAATCAAAATTTTCAACCATTTCAATCATGCGGAAGGGGAACAAAACTGAAGATAAAGCTAAAAAAAGTCTTTGAATTACCAAGTACAGGGTTAAAAAATTCAGTTTATTATTTTTATTTTTATTTTTATTTTATTTTTTGAAATGAGAGAATACCCCAAGCGATCTAGTGTAAAAAAGTACAAGAGCTGTTAAGAATACAGAGTATGATTAAAATAATGATACATATTCAATCATAAAGAAGGAAGAGTAGAAGTTATTGGAGATCGTCATCTTCTTCCTCTTCACCTATGAAATATTATCCATCTTGCAATCAAACTATACCCAAAAAGGTATAGTAATAGTAGTATCAATGCAAACAACACATACTTAATTATAGGCATTATCTATCAACCAGAATCTTACCACACAATATAAAGTAGATACCAAGAAGCAAGCATGCATGAAATACATGGTCCTTATATAAAGTCTCCTATCTCATAAATACGTACCACGTAGGGATTTATGATTTACCAATATGATTTACTAGTAGACCCACATAACATATGACACTCACTTAGTGGGGTAAAGTTTTACCTTGGCAAGTAGACTCTTTTTTCGTTAAGGGGTAGAGTTCTACCATAGCAAATAGACTTTGTTTATGTACAATTAAAATCAGGATTCTATGTTATAGCTTGCATAATCTTATTGTTGGTTATGGTTACTTCTCACTTATGTATGACTCATCATGTTATTTGCATGATATCACGTATAACCATTTACACTTGATCTCTTATCCTTTATTCTCCTACCTATTTATGTATTTTACTTGACCATGCATGTGTATTAAATGACCATCATCACATTACATGCTGACACATTTAGAACATTTCAATATAGCAACACATACTTTTGTCTATATTATCTCATAATATAGGAACATGTGATTGTCTTTTTTCTCATCAAAATGGTTAGATCTAGTGACTATCTGTATCTATCTGCAGCTTGTTGATGAGTCCTCATTCTTCGAGGATAATCCTTGTACTATCTAACTTATAATTTATTGTTATGGTTTGTGTTATCTTAAGACTTTTAGTACTTTATTTCTTAAGGATGAACTAGAAATATGTCCTAGTCCTTGTGTATTCTAGTATATAAAGGCATGTTTGGACATTATGTATGATCATATGTAGTCTTATGACCTTCTCTTATTGTTCCATTATCTAGACCTTAATATGAGTTTTCTGTTTGTTGATTTATCTATGCCATTATGAATAAATGCTTATGATATGCTAATAAGGCTAGCTTGAGATTCTTTTGGGAATCTCATTCACCATGTCATACTTAGAATCTATCTTGGGTCGTAACAAACTTAATCAACGCACAAGATTTTGAAGTATCCTAGGGAGTCTAACGTCCCACGTTAAGTAGTGTCTTATTCATCATAGATGTGAAGCACGCCATATCCATGAGTATGAGGCTATGTGGCATTTTAGGAACTTTCATTTTCTTTCATAATTCATATCGTGTCATAGAATGTATCCTAAGACTTTCATATTTTAATGATTGTTCTTTGCAATTTCAGATAATGCCTCAGAGAATAAGGCTCGTGCCAAGAGAAGTTCTTACCAAGGAGGACGAAGATCTATATGACCCTTTAGGTAGCCTGTTAAAAGGAGGAAAATCCCCTGGTGGTGGGTTGTGTATAGAAGGACCAAATGAATCAGGATACACCATGTCGGGTCTAGGAGGTGGACTCCTAAGGTTGGGAGGTGGCCCTCGACCTTTGCTTCCCATCAAGAGATTGTACCAGGAACCTGTAAACAGGAAGTACAAATACTAAACATATAGAAGGCATCAAAAAGTGATGAAACTTCAATACAGTCTACCAAATATAATTAAGAAACATTAAACTTATTTTATATGACATTTTTATTTCAAAAGGCAAAAAAAAAAATGAAACACTTGGAATAAAAAGTTTCGCAGGAGAATTGACACTGCATTTGTTTTATCTTTCTTCCAAAAGCAAGTACCTTGCTCCTCTATTTCCTAACCTGTTAGCACATCCAGAAACTCCAAAATTCCAATAGTCAAATGCTATATCCGCTTCACTTCAAAAGGCCAAGCGGACAATTCTCCAGGAAAAACTATTACATTCCTATAGCTTGAAAAAATTGTGTCACAAAATCATATATAACTTTGATTTCTCATGTATCCTTTCTTATTTCCTTGGGAGATTTGGAAACCAGCTTCATATCTCTAAGTTTCATAGTATATAAGGTTGAGGACAATAAGTTTAATCAACCATCCAAAGATACTCCATTATTCACAGACAATTTAGGAACCTTGGATGTGAATAGCAAATCATATCCATTTTTCAGATTGATAAGCATTGTTTCATACAAGATAATTAATTCAACCAAAGTCTTTATACTTTCTTGATAATTTGTTCAAGCAAATAACCAAAATAGCTCTTGGTGTATTTAGGCTAATAATTTTGGTTCTTGATACATCGCTCTTAATAGACATTCTCAATAACCTGTAATGACTACTCTCAGTCAAAAGTACTCATCAAATTAAAGCTAATAAAATTACTTATAACATTCACATTTTTGTCAATAACCCCCTTTCGCGCCCCATTTTTCTCGCAAAAAAAATGGGAATCGGATGACGTCGTGGCACACAACTCTTTTGGGATTTAAAATTTGAAGAAGATATTGAAGAGTCACCACTTAATGATTTGAGGTGCATTAGGACACCATTCTAAGCCTAAAAAACTAAGTCTAAGCCTAAGGTCACCAGAGAACGGGTAAGGGTTCAGGTTATCTTAGGCTTAGATTTTTCTTTTAGGCTTAGAATGGTGTCTTAATGCACCTCAAATCATTAAATCGCGACTCTTCAATATTTTCTTCAAATTTTAAATCCCAAAAGAGTTGTGTGCCACAACGTCATTCACAAAAAAATAAGGCGCGACAGAATGACAACTCTGTTGGGGATTCTACGTTCTAACCATTACGTGTCTCTGTTTTATATGGGTTATTTTTGGTACATATTAATATGCTTTCCTTAATTGCTTTATCTGCCTTATTTGTTTACTACTATTGTTGTTATTAATTAGTATATTATCTTTCCTTACTAAGTTCTTTTCCTTTTTCCTTTTTCCTTTCCCCACTCCCCTATAACATTCTTTTTCCTTATTCCCACTAATCTAACTCCCTTATCCTTTTCTCCTTCCCTTTTATTTGTTTATTTTAATGCTTTAAATTATTTTATTATTACTGCATTTGTTTATTTTAATGCTTTAAATTATTTTATTTTAATGCTTTAAATTATTTTATTATTACTGCACTTGGAACTCCCTTTTATTTGTCTCTCCGTTCATACATTCCTGCACTTGGGACCCTTCTTTTTTTAAGGTGATATCATGCCTTTGTACTTCTCCTGCCTCCTTTTCAAACCTAAATTTTAGAGAGTAAGCGCTTGCGTAGTGAATGGCGGATAGTCTTACTTCCGTTGGACCACGTGCTTCTCACATAGGAACAACGAGTTCGTGTCTAACCCACTCTGTAGAAACCTAAGACAAAGCTATCCACCCTAAAAGTTTAGGTCAACCCTAGTTAGTTTTCCCCATGGGGTCAATCTACATAATAGTAGTCACCTTGTTATGTCTAGAGGGTCCAATCACCCTCCAAGATGAAAAACTGCATATTATGTGTCAATGTGAATCGCGATAATTATTTCAAGCCTAAATTATTGTTATATGGAGTTTAGAAAAGTTTTCCTTTTTGCAGATCTATGATGTTGAAGTTATGCAATGGGAGGAAGTAAAGTTTAGGATTATTCCCCATTTGTTACCCCATCATCCTTTAGGTTTTATATATTATTGTTTATTTTTCAAAAAACTGTAATAGTTATTATGTTAGAACCCGCACTTTGGTACGTTGGGCTAACTGCAAACTTGGAATCACTGTTGCTATTTTCTGGGAAATTTGGAGGTTGTGTGTGTCAATTTTAGAAGTTTCAGAATAAGGGGGATAATATTACAAATTTGAATAAATTGTAAGCTTGCAAGAGTTATTGGTATCTACATACATGTACAATTTATTATGAGATCTTTCATGAAATGTTCAAACAAGTGTATTCAGTTGTAGGAATTATATTGGATGATGGTTGTGGGGTCAAGATAACTACTTCCTTAGTTAATTATATATACACATGTATATATATACACATGTATACCCTTGTACAAGAACAAGTCCACAAACATTTCCTTCTTCCAAATAAACAAGAAAAACATGAAAAAAAAAACAAAAGCCCCACTGTAGCAACCCTCTCGGGTTGCTACAGTAAAGTAAGGAATTGTTGATTTTGTTTTTTCTTTCAATTCTAAGCCTTCAAGCCTAGTATATTGGGTCCCCCAAGCATCGTGAAACCAATAGTTCATCAAGAAAACGCGTGAAAATCCAAATGCGGAGATTTGAAAGTTTGAAGGGTTAAAGAGATAAGTTGTGAATTCTCTTCTCTTGAGTTGAACTGAAGTTTGTAAATGGTTTAGGGATTGTTGATTGAGTATAATAACCAAGAAAAATTGGATTAAATCATTAATTTTAAAGCTTGTGAGCTATAGGATTCAAAAATAGAATTTTGCAGGAATAATGAACTTTATTGTTAAGAATTCTTATATGGGGGTGTGTTTAACTTGAAAATGATTCTTTTGTGATGGAAATAACATTAGAAATAGTTGGTATGAATTTTGTATCAATTGGATGTCATTTCGGCCTCATGAAGGTAAATGGGGAAGTTTTGACGCTAAGAATGAATATTGAGCGCTGGGGAGTTATATTGTGGCTTTCGGGGCTTGTAGAGGCTCTTGAGGATGTTAGGTATATGTACTACATGTGGGCTATCCAGATTTGCCAGCTTTGTTTTCTAGCGCTTTGAAATTTCATTTGACGCTGGAAAGTGATAATTGAACTTTTGAAGTTTAAAAAGGTGTTTGAGTATGTTGAATGTATATATAATGTAGTAGTGGCCCTGTTTTTCAATTTTGATAGGAAGTAAGTTGTGTTAGCAAGTTATTGCAAATTTGGAGATTGAATTGGCTTCTAGTTGACTTGGAATTTCTATTATTATTGTGTTGTTAATGTTGCTGCTGTTGTTGATTGTAAAAGGGGTCAATTGAAACCCCGGGATGGCCTAGTTTACAGGGGATATGCTAGCGAAATTTTTGAAGAATTTTGGAGGAAGTGTAGTGCTTAAAGTTGCAAAGAAGCTTAGTGAATCCCTAATGTACATTGTTATGGTATTTGTAGATTTTGGGCGTTCACGGGAATAATT
>DF361591.1:8450-26181 GCA_000787875.1 Solanum virginianum
TGCAGATCTGAAGAGAGGAAAAATAAAACTCTTGATGCCTCCAGGCAAAAGAAGGAGACAGATAAGATGTGAGCTTGATTCTTTAACTTGATTGCACATAGTTAGTTTGTGTATTTCCTATTTGCCTTATGCATTTTGTTTTGCTGACAGGTCTCCATTATTGCAAGTACGAGGGAAGAGAACTCCAAGGAAGAATTTGAAGTATGGACAAAAAGGTCCAACAAAATCTTCTTTGAGCAAAAGAAGCCTGCTTTTAGGCAAGCCGTTGACAACCTCAAAGTCCAAGGCGGACAATTTAAGCTCAGGTAAGGTTCTTGTGATTCTCTGTTGCTGTCAATTTCTTGATTTGTTCTTCTTTTTGTCATTCTAGTTAATTGTCTCATTTGCTTCTTGCTATATTCTTTTATGCGAAGGTCAACAAATGAAAGTGGAGAGAGGGGGGTGGGTGGGGGAGAGAGAGGGATAGAGAGAGAGAGAGAGTGCATGTTGTATACCCTGAGGTGAAAATTGTAAAAAAAAAAAAAAAGGAACCATCAGAGTGATGGAATGTTGATTGTGCAGATGAGTGGCATTTGATGATCTTAAATGCAGCAATGCAATCTTTTCTTTAATGAAAGAACAATAACCTCATTCGTATCTGAAAGTTCCTCCAAATTTAGAGTACTTTTCTAAGTTAATTTTGTAACCCAAAGTTGCCACTTTGTCCTTAGTGAATTGACAGTAGAAAGTGGAAAAATTCTTTCCGTTGTGGTCTTCAGATAAACATTTTGAACGAGTGGGATACTTCAAGTGGCAATATATCTTTCAAGATAGGGGATGGAAGTAAGATTAGTTTTTGAGGGGCACAACAACTGGTGTAGAGACAGCTGTTTAGTAAATTGAAGACTTTCTATTTCTCTTGGAACTTGGACTCTGAATCTTATGCAAAAGTGTTAGACGATAGGTTAAAATTTTGCAAGTTATTGCAAATGTTAGATGACAATCTAATGTTTTGTTGGTAAAGCTTATATGAGGAAATAAGATATCCGAGTCTAACCTTCTCCCTAGAATTTTCCGAAGGCTATATTTGCACAACTTTATAAATAGAGACAAAAGTAAATGTGGCCAAAAGGGACAATTTTTAGGGATCGTGCAATAATTTGTTCTTGTACCACTATTATTCAAAAGTAGGAGTAAAGTAAATAACTTTTTATCTCTAATTTTCAATTTATAGTATGAAAAGAGATTTCCGTCTGATCACAGGCTTGGGAAATCATGATACCAGAAATAGCCTTAATAGTTATAAATTTGTAATCTAAAAATTTGAATGGATTGAGGATAACCATGGAACTCGTGTTGCATTTAACACAGTTAAATCTATACTGGCATCTGTTCCTGCTCCTGTGTTAATTTACTTGATGTTCTTAAACTTAGTTGTCCCATTCCACTGTCCCTGCTGTGTTCTTCCAGATGATCTATTTTCAGTAATCTCGACTATTCCTTATTACAAAATCAAATTTGGAATATTCTCAAGTAATATCAGAACTTCCATTATGTCTTAATTGTTGCATTAGTTTGACAGTCTCCCCATTATGCTATTCATGATCTCCCTTAACTTTCTAATCTGACATTTGACTTTACTAGGTGAATCAGAAAGTGAGCAGAAAGAGAGTACACGTGGGAGTTTGTCTGAGCGTGAACTGTCTGACAAGGATGACATATCATACTCTGATGGGAAACCACGGGCTGATGCTGATAGGTCGAGTGGTATGCAAGAGTCTGAAGAAGAAGAATATCCCAGGGAAAATAAAGACGAGGATGAGCCTGGCACCCCTCAGGATTCTGGTGGATCAGACCAGGCGATCTATTCTTCACATGAGAAACCACATGCATCCGTATCTACAGAGAAGTCGGATGATGATGAAAGATCAGATTCTCATGGGAATGTTGGAGATGATGCAGACAGTCATTCAACTGATCGAGGTGACTCTGAAAGTAGCTCGGCTGCTAAATCTGACGAAGAATCATCCGACGATGAGCTACTCGTAATGCCTTTTCTTATTTACTATTTTGTTGGAACTTAAATTTCTTGATGAATGATAATTTAGTAATAAATTGTTGCCCTGGACAGAGCACGTGGAAACAACGAGCTGGGAAATCGGCTGGAGGGAAGTAAACCAGCAGAAAAGACCATCATATGATCATGACTAGTGATTTTGTAGAAATGCAGCATCCAGGAGAGCACGTGGCATCAAGCTGAATACTGTCATCCTAAGAAGCTTGCTGCAAGAAGATGCATGATACTATTAACAGTGACAATTAATAAGTTTATGAAGTACAGTTTACCACATAGAAAATGGTAGGGCACAGGTTTATTAAAAGGTAGGGAGCAAGGACAAGAATGTGCATTCCCACAGTTTGTGTAGCTGGGGTCTAGAGGTAACTGATATGAGTCAATAGCAGTTCTCTTAGGCATTGTACAGCTATAGCGTAGTAAGTTGGCATTAACTTGCCCAACTAACCGATCCTCTGTTGCGACGTTGAAAAGCGACAAGGGTCTTCCTTGCTACAAGGTGAGGCGAGTGGCAAGGCACTCGCCTTTTTGAAGTACGGCGATCCTCTGTTGCAGCTCGGTTTTTGTTGTAGTCTTGTGTCTTCATTTTGTATATTTTGTTGTTTTAGAGTAGTAACAGAATTGCGTCTGTTGTAGTTTCTCCCTCCTTTTATAAGATCCGTGGATTCTTGTGGACTCTAGATTTTTAAGCATTTGTGGTGTATGGAATCAGTAACATTAGCACGCTTTCACTTGATCTGGGTTTTTTTTTTTTTTGGGCTTCTGAATCTCAATATTTGTGAAGTGTTTTTTTGAGTTTGTATTCGAACCATTAGAAATTCGCTTTTTTATTTAAACAACAACCAACTATTTATCGAAGCACACATGATCAACTATAAAAGCAATTGATAGTTGGCACGTGATAAATTGTTGGTGATCATTTAGACGTATTCATTACACAAAAATCAATTCTTTTTACATAAATTTCACTTTGCATTGCTTCGATTATCACTTTGGCGGATTTTATAAAATTCTCAAAAAGTGATGTCAGCCTTAGTTCATTTGTTTGAAAATTGAACGAGAAGTAATTCAAAGTTCAATTGTGAGTTTTACATACTTAATTACCTATTCCATCAATGTAAATAATTTACTATTTCACCTAAAAATCCAGATGAAAGATCATATAATATTCTCTAGTGTCTTGACCGTAAAAATTTAAGATTATATAGATAGTAAATACGTAATGGCAACAGATGGGAAAGCGCGTGATACAATAATCTAATTTTCTTTGTAATGAAATCCATAATATGTGATTTAGTTGAGTAGAAAAATTTTCCCCATTTTTGGTCCGGCTTGCCTTGTCCATCGCAATCGAAGAGAAGAGGAGAAGAATTAACAGTTGCTGGGTCTAATTGACGTAAGTTTAAAGATATATGTGTTTCCTCTTGTCTGTATCTGCTAGGGTTATTGTACATATATTCTTCTCAGCTATTGCTCATTTCGTTTTCCCCCAAAAAGTCTGCTGCTTTAATGGAGTAGTATTTTTTATCAATCAAATTTCAGTGAGTATGGGAGGAGAGCTAAAAGTGATGGTTGTACAAGGCAGACGTTTGGTCGTTCGGGATTTCAAGAGCAGTGATCCTTATGTCATTCTCAACCTGGGTAATCAGGTAACAAACAAATATATCTTTATTTATATATTTCTATACATCAAAATTCATTCTCTATTTTTGTTCTGCCAGACTGCAAAAACCAAGGTCATAAATAGCTGCCTTAATCCTGTTTGGAATCAAGAATTTCATTTTTCCATTTCAGAACATGCTCAGGTTCTCAAATTGGTAAGCCAATCAAATTCATTTACTTTATACTCTGTGTCATACATTTTGAATGAATGTGTTCTTACAATTCATTAACAACTCAAAAATAATTTTTAAGAAGAAAGTATCACTGGATCCTGTATGTTTCACTCGGGGAATTGACCATAAATTATTAATTCTGAAATAAAACCCCAAGGACGATAATCAGATAATTGTTGATGCATGAGAGACCACAAGCTTAATCTTTATACACCTGACTGGCAAAAAACCCAGAGAAATGGAGAAAGAAGCTAATAAAGAGAACCTGAAATGAAATAATCAAAAGAGGAAAATCTAAATTGAAGTGATTGGTAAGAGAAAGGCCTTACTTGGAAACAGCACTACTCAAACGTGCATATTTTGCATTTTGGACAAGATTTTAATACAATAAGTTGGTGCTGTGTAGTCTGTCTCCAATGCACACACTGCCACTTGAAAGTTTAGTATCATGACCTGGAAACTTCTATTTTCAAGTGAAGGACCTCTCTGTATAGTATATGATAGCTTTCATGTTGAGGGAAGTGATATTTAAGCTGTCATTTGCTGCTGAGGTGTTATATGCTAGTAGCTCTGTAGACAAAACCTATATTTTGAAGAAAATGCATAACATGGAATTTGTGGATGTTGATCAAGGTGTATATATGGTTAAGCAACCATATATATTATTCTTTATAGGAATTTGTCTTGGGATTGTCTGTGCTCAAGAATTACATCACAATATGAATTACCAAGAAAATATGATGCTTTGAAGTAGTTTAATAGGAGCAGTGTTTTGGACGTTGAAAAGCGACAAGGGTCTTCCTTGCTACAAGGTGAGGCGAGTGGCAAGGCACTCGCCTTTTTGAAGTACGGCATCAATTAATACCAAAAAATTAAAAAATTAATTGCATATACAAATAATCAAAATCTCAATCTAATAACATATTAGCAAATATTTCAATTCGAAAAACTAAAAATAGATATTAGATACTAAAGTCTAGAACTTAAATGAGAAAAAGACAAAACAAAAGTCAAAACAGTGAGAAAAATTAACTGAGATAGAAGTAACTCGGTAGTCTGAAGAAGAAGTAAAAAAACAAATGAAGAAGAAAAAAAATATGTACCGGTTGGATTTTGGAGTCTTCGAAAAAGTTTGGCCGGTCGAGGCAGAAATCTAGTTGTGTCATTTGGTTGGAGTTGAAGTCTAAGTGTAAGGGTGCAATTGTGCAAATTTGGAAAGAAAACCGTAAAATTATCTTTTAACTTTTAAAACCCTAAATTGATCCCCATTTTAAAAAAAAAAAATACAAAAGGCGATGCCTTTCTTGCCTCTTGCCTCTTGCCTTTGTCGCCACTGTTGCCATGGCGTCGCCTTTTGAATATCGCCTCGCGATAAAGCTAAAAGGTGATGAAGGGTCGCCTCGCCTAGCCTCTCGCCATCAGCGACAAGGCGATCTCCTTTGACAACACTGAATAGGAGTTAATCATGCGTTTGAATGCACAAATATTAAAAGCAACAAAGGGCTTCTTTTAGGACATTAATTTCGTTAGTTTTTGAGGGGTTTTCACTATCAGTTGGTTTGGAGTTCCTCCATGTTAGTCGATGAGCATATTGAACTGTGTGAAAGATAATATAAAGGCAAATTCCTGAATGGGTGAAAAATAGTGATTAGGCAAATCAATTTGGAATAGGTAAAAATTACCTTACCCATTTTAAATGTAATTTTTCCACTTCCAAGTGATGTGATAGTGCAGTTAATATGATGAAACTAAGCTAACAAAGCAAATAGAAAACAATTTAAACAGCGGGAGAGGGGGCTTTACAGGATATTGGGAGAAGAATGTATCAGATTGTCCCTTTTAGCTTATTGTCCAAACAGGTCTTTAGGTTATCCACTATATATTTAGAGCATTTTGTGAAACTTTCTATGACTGAGCTTCAGTTGCTCCACTATTCTTTGATCCTGCTTTGTAGTGGGCTGGCATGTGCGCGTGCTCAGTTTTTCATTTCTATGCTTCCCAGATGATATTTACGTTATGTTAGAGGTAAACTTAGATGTAAGAGAAATACTGTTCTATGCCAAAAAGAAAAGAAAAAACATTTTCACTAGACTTTTCTAACGCCTTGTCTTCCGAGTTGTATATTTACTACCTGAAATGGGATCACTTCAATTCCTGAGTAGCCATTTCAAAATTTTATATGTTAAGTTCTTACAGCTTGTGAAATTTCAATTGTGACAGCAAGTGTTTGATAAAGACCACTTCAAGGCCGATGACAAAATGGGAAATGCTCATCTCAGCCTGCAGCCGTTAGTTGCTTCTGCTAGATTGAGAAAGATTCTTGGGGTTACCGCTGAAGGAACAACACTGAGGAAGGTTATCCCAGAGAGTGATAACTGTCTAGCAGCGGATAGCAGTATTAATTGGGTGAATGGTGAGGTTGTGCAAGATGTCTGGTTGAGGCTTTGTGATGTGGACTCAGGGGATATAGAACTGAAGATCAAATTGATCGATCTTCCTTCTGAAGCTTCCTCTAAGTAAGGAGGAGATAGATCTAGGATTGATTTGGGCTGTAGAGTTTACTTTCCTGTTGCAGGTGGAAAAGTATGTGGAAGATTTAGCATGTGCATGTGATGTGTCCAGTAGGAGAGCCAGCACTTAGTTGTATCTCAAATGTATCATATATTCATAATGGTGTGTACTTGTGCTCCAGCTAAATCCTTGTTGGAACATTGCTTCTCCTAGTCCTTTTCAATAGCCAACTGATGGATTAACATACCATTGCTATGTGATATCGTTCAAGTTATTACAGTAGGGTTTGCTATTTCATATTTTTCGTGAAGCTCACTGTTTGGGTATGTTGTTGGTGGTGAAGCTCATCGTCATTTTGAGTGGTATCATCTAAAAGAAGTTGTATGCATTAAAGCTGAGAAAAGTATTGTTAAATGTTACCTAGAGGTCAACTATAATCTATTCTTCCCAAAGTAGTATGAGCTAGTAAACTGAAATTAAAAGAGAAGGGCATTCAATGCAGGGGCGGCTGAATGCCTTTAAAAATGAGGTCTCCCCTGGTCTCAAATTTGGGTGCCCTCATTTTTCAATAATTATAAAATTATTACATTGAAAAAAAAAGAAGCATAAATTCTCCCCAAACTTGGACAAAGGTAGTAATTTTTTTTAATTATATTGTATCATTTAATTATTTGTCCTATTCTTTTTTTTAGTTCGTTTCAAAACATTTTGGACGTTTCTTTCTTTTGTATCAATATTCAAATTTAACTTTTTACATGATATGTTTAAGTCAATAAGATAAAAGACATTTTGGTATACATATATCTTTAGTTTAAGATCATAAGATTCAAAAATCTTCTATGCTTTTTAAATTTATCGTCAAGTTAAAATCAAATAAAAGATTTAAAATGAACGAAGTATTATTTTACATAATTTCAATAAAAAAAAAATTGTACTTCGCTAAAACTTTGTATCCCAAAAACAAATTTAATATACTAACAACTGTGCATCTAAAAAAAATTTAAAAAAGATATATTTTAAATTAACAAAAATTAAAGCCTTCAATCTATTTTTGATTTTAGGCCACTGATTAGCCCGAGCTTTGAGCCATCCTGATTCAAGGTATAGATTTAATAGATGTGTCGCCTCTATAATTGTTTGTGATGCAAATAATAATGTTGGGATTGATGTGTATTGTACATGAAATTGCTTAATGTAAGGACAATTTTTGTTTCTAAATATTTGACTTGGGTTTAATGTACCTTCCAAAATTCATACCATTTTAAAGGACCTCACATCTGTCTTTTTTGCGGCCATTTCTGCCTCAACAACCATTTGTATGGTTTTTGCACTTATTCCGCAAACACCATTCTTGGAAAGGAACAACTTCACAAAGAGTGAAACAAAAAAATTTAAGAAAAAAAAAAAAACTTGCATATTCTGGCATTGCATTGCATGATGCAATAAAAAACTTTTTAGATTGTCTTTTGTGATCCTTCTTTTTCTTACCCCTGAGTATCCCTATTTATTCTTTATCATTTGCTTCCGGGGGGGAAAAGAAGATGCAGCTTTGAGTTTTTACAACATTCACCTTCCATATATAAGTAACAAACACAAAGACGTCTTGATATCATTGAGATAACCATTAATTAGTAATAAGGCTATCAGCGGGCAAGAGAAATATAACATAATGTTGAGAAACCGTAAGCAAAATGGGGGTTCTCCAAGATGCACATCCTCTCCAACGAGTAGTCCATCGGGTTCTCCAAGAGTAATAGTAACTCGAAGCATAGGTGGTTCTCCTACAAATCATCATGAGGTGGGAGAGATTGACACTAGATCACCTTTTCAATCCGTCAAGGCTGCTGTTTCATTGTTTGGCGAAACTAGCACTGCTGCTACTTCTGGTTGCTCCCCAAAAAAGGCTAATAAGCCTATCAGCACATTTAAGAAATCAAAAACTGCTGAAGAGGTATGTTTAGTTAGAACAGTTCAATATTCACTTCGACTTGATTAATATGTGTGTGTATATATAGCTGGTGCAGGAGAAGGAGAGTCGGCTTAACTTGGCCCTCAGAGAAGTTGACAGCTTCAAACAACAGATAAGAAGCACTGAGACTACAAAAGGACATGCTCTCCGTGAGCTCCAAAATGCCAAGACTACTTTGCAAGATCTCACAAGCCAACTACAAACATTATACAAATCAAAGCAAGCAGCTCTTCAGGAAACCCAAGCTGCAAATGCACGAGCCACACAACTACAAGTAACAATTGCAGATTCCATGCAATCTCTTAGAAAAGCTAAGGAAGAAGCGATATTCCACTCGCATCTACAGGAAACTAATAAGGGGATTCAAGTCTTACAAGAACAACTCAACAATGTCCGTGCCTCCGATCTGGATGCTTTTGCCAAAGCAACTTCACAGCTTCGACTTACTAAAAGCACACTTCAAGATATTGTGGCGGAAGAAAGGTCGTTAAGAAGCATGGTGGATTCCCTTCAGGCAGAATTAGATATCTTGAAGGGCCGTAACTCTCAACTTAAAGATAAGGCAGATGAAGCAGAAGCCATTGCTGAAAACTTGCGGTTAGATCTTGATAACAGCAAGCCAAATGGAGATGCAATCCAACAGTTAACTTGCGAGGCTGTTCAGTTTCTAGAGGAGGCAGAGGAGATGAAGAAGAAGGTGGAATCACTCAGACAAGAAGCTGTCACAACTCGAGCTGCAGCCAAGGAAGCTGAGGAAAGACTGAAACTTGCACTAAAAGAGGTTGAAGAGGTGAAAGCTGCAGAGGCACTTGCAAATGATCAGATTCACATCACAGAGGATGGAAAGATCAAATTGGCTGTTGAGAAATATGAAGCTTTCAGCAAAATAGTCGAAGAAATCAGAAATGAAGCTGACACAAAAGTTGCGGCTGCCATGGCTCAAGTAGAAGACATCACTGCCAATGAAAAGGAACTTCTCATGAAGGTGGAGGCAGGTCTGAAAGAGAAGCAGGACATGGAAGCTGCAATCAAGGAAGCTTTGAAGGCGACAGAGATGGCTGAGGCGGCTAAAAAGGCCGTTGAGGGGCAATTGCGGAAAGAAACATCAAGAAAACGAAGCTGGAGATTCTTCTAAGAGCAAAGGAAGAAACGGAGTTTTGTGATCATCCATATGATAATTCTTTATTTTATAGACAACTCTAAGCTTTAATAAATATGGCAAAAGGAGCAACAAGTGATTGCTTGAAAGATTTAAAAAAGCAAACTTCCGGCTCTACCATGTGGGAAGTTTGTTCTTTCTTTTCCTGTTTTATGCTGCCTGCATTTCTGTTGCTTTCATCAATGTTTGCACTATGTATAAACTGTCTTTAAAGCTCTTTGTTGCTTCATTAATTAGTATGATGTCTATAGTAAACTAACTCTGAAATTCCCATTATTCTACCAAAGACAAACTGCTGCATATTATCAAACAAACAGAAAAAACATCTCCTCAATCCAGCTTTCAGGATTATGCTGGACATGATTTATATCATAGTGTCAATACATTAAAGGGTCAGCATCAGTGATGGATAAGAAGTATTATTAATACATGTGATAACTAATAAGAGCTCGAGCAACATATACCTCTATGTACATCTAACATAACAATAAGAAATGTCAACCCGTATCCCCTAAATATACTTGGTAAGTTGTATTGAAAATGCACCTCGTGCAACTATAACATATAAAATTTGAGTGAGGCTTCTAATTAGGAGGAGGACTTCTGATATACTGCTCGAGCTATTAATATTATACTTCCATGAGGATCCAGAATTGTCAGCCGGTAAAGTGCATAATGACCCAGCTCTTATTATAGAATGTTATTGGACCTCAACTTTCTATGCTCGATGATCATTGATATTAAGGTCATCCAGTGATTGAGCAAGCCCATTTTTCTTTCCAAACTTTTGAAATTCTGATGCCAATGTCTGAACAAATTCAGTCCCCTCGGTGACAGCATCAGGAAAATCCACATGGACAGAGCCCTGTTTAACTGGCCGAACAGGTCTACGAAGCAATGCCTGCTGCTTTACGTAATCATAAAGTTGCTGGTGGAACGGATGATCCAAGGAATAACAATTTTCATTCGAGCTGCCTGAGTATTTGGAAGATCCAGAACCTTCTCTCCGGCAAAAATGGGGCAGCGACGAATAGTCCATGATCTACACGAGTTAATAGACCAGACAGGGTTAGATCTCTCAACAACTCTTCAAATGAATAACATAACTATTAATTATTTTCCCGACAGATCAGTGAGGCCAGAACTTGTTTATCCAAGTGGCACACTCATAATCATGAGGCTATGCCAGACTATCAGGCAGTCACCATAGAGGTAATTATTCAGCATGTGACAGAGGCGGCATTTTCCCTAGTTACAAGCATCGCTTGTTTCTGTAAACCAGTGTTTGAATAGGCATAACATTTTCTAGTAACGTGGAGGCCCAAATACCCCAAATAATTGTTCTCTTTTTTAGTTGTCCACATATTTTTATAATAAAAAAGTTACTACATCCTCGTAGAAGATAAAGAAAATGACAACAAAACAATTGTAGAAGAACTGCTACCTTCAATAGATCATCCTGTCCACAACCTGATAAAACTTGAACCTTTTTTCTGGTTCTCTCCTGTAGAAGAGGTTTGACTACCTAATGAATTCATATATTACAACAAATTAGCAAACTGTCATTCACAATTGATAAAAGAGTTACAAAAAGGAAAAGGAAAGAGAATTGTATAAATAAGAGGCAAACCTTCCAACAAGCTGAAAAGATATAGGGAGCATTCACAATGTAGTATGCAACTACCTTCTCCGGGTAATTTAGGTCATCGATGGAGGAAATTATAGTCAATAGCTGAATGATAGCAAAAACATTCAGTTAGTATATTTTTCTCCAAATATTACAAGAACAGTTCCAAGGTAATTCTCAAATAAAGATATGCATCAGTTTATATGGTTAAACAAAGACAGAAGTCTTGCAATTACAAATTCTTCTACATAAGAAATAATCTTTGTTCGTTGCACTAAGCGAAGAGTGGAAAAGAAAAAAGACACTCCATAAAATTAAGGGCTTCTACATCAACAATCAAAATCTTCCCCAATTTAACGAATCAAATAATACTGTGTTAAGTCCCATATTGGTTGACAAAATGGGGTGCGGTCTCCTTACACGGTACCCGTCATGAACTTACCTCTGGGATTGAATTAGGCCAAAAGACCATTTCTTGACATGTTATCAAAGCCAGATTCATCGATCCCTGATGTTGTGTTTCTCAATGTTGGCTCTCATACTATATCATCCACACTCTAGTTTTCGGACCTAAGTGTGTGGAGGAGTGTTAAGTCCCATACTGAATGAGGTATATGATTTTGGGTAAGCCTTCCTCATGAGCTAGCTTATGGGATTGAGTTAGACCCAAAGTCTATTACATCATATTTTGAAAGAACCCAGCAAAACGATATTAGAAATCTTGACAGAATATACCTTTATTTGATTTAGAGCTGAAAGTTTCAAGCCGGTCATATCTAAAATCTTCAGAGATTTGCTGATATGTTTCCCATACTTCTTAGTTGCAGCAGGCTGTGACAGATGAACCAGCTTAGTAAAATGTAAGGGATTAAAGCATGCACACATATACACAAAGGAAAGTGATTTATGAATCCTTTTACCAGAATCACGCGATCGCGATATTCATTAATCTGAATGTGTGATTGCACATAATAATGGACCTGGGATGAAGAGCTCAAGTTACTATTATATTAGCAGAACAATAATTAAAATATGAAAGCAATAATTAAAACATGGAAAATGGAAGAGTTCAATCACTCAAACTTCCCTCCTGGGGATGAAGCAAATAAGGAAAAATGCTGAGAACTAAATAACCAAAGCCAAGGAAAAATGTATAACAGGGGGCATATTACGCAGAAGTTTCTAGTGCATGTTCATGGGGTAACAGTCAGTTACAGCGAATACTACAGACATACCGGGGGCATGATTGAAAGATCAAAGGTCTATAATTACTACTACTAATTGATGTATATAAAAGGCATTCTATTTGCAATTTTACTTTCCCATCTCTAAGTTTTATCTCTAACCGCTAAGTAGAAGCAAAGTAGTAGAAGCAAAGTAAAGGAAAAGTGTCCAAATACTAATCGATTATGAAATAATAACAGGTTTAGCAGTTTCATATCTATATACATGCAAACTGTTTGCAAAAATGTATTACTATTGGACTTGACAAAAAAGGCATCAGTCATGATATGGATGGAATTCTTGTTTTTGGTCCTCTGAACCTAATCCAATCAGTAGACCTCCATTATCCACAAATCAAACATCCATTACTTGACAACAAGTTCTTGAATAGGTAAATGCACATGAAATCTTATAGCCTTGAGGGAAGATAAGAATCTTAACAACCCTTACAGATGCTTTATCATATGTGCTAAGTCCTGCACCAAAAGCGAATACTGGAAGCCCCTGAAAAAGAGGGAAATGGAGTTCTCAAATAGTTATATGAAGTCCATAAGAGCATCAATAGCAAAAGATAGCTATAATGTGTGTCATGACATTATTTCATGAATGGGTACCTCTCTTGTGTAACCTGGCATCCCTATGAGTTGAGAATCACGAATTGCTCTGTAAAGTTCAGTAGGAATGATAGGTTTCTGAGATAACAATTACAAACGAATCAACGTTAGAGAGTAATTTGCAAAGAAGCCAAGATACATTCAAGTTCAACTATAGTAAGAATATCTTAGTATAAAACACAATTTACTACCTGAACCGAGGGTCTACCGGAAACAATCTCTTTACCTCCTCGAGGTAGGGTTAAGATTAGCTTACACTCTACCCTCTCCAAACCACACTTGTGAGATTAAAATTGGTATGTTGTTGATAAAATGATTCTTTTGTAAAAGAATGCTCACAGTATAAATACAACCAGTCCAAGTGTGTGTGCACACTCCTAAGGAAAACTCAGGAAGCAAGATTTCCTTTTGGAACAGACAGCAATCTCGTGAAAAGATTTCTACTGGTTTATACCACCATAAAACCCACACCTAAAGTCTTCTAAGGTTTGCTAATTTCATTTTATTTTTTTTACAACAAAAAATCTTACCAAACAATATTTATCATAGCCACAGTGCTAGGTTCTAAGCTCTTAAAAAAGTAAAAACCACACTTGATATAGAGAGAAGCAGCTAAAACTGATTGTTATAATAGTAATAACAAACTTCAATAATACTCACCGCTAAAATATCGTCTATCTCATTTTGGACCCTCCATGTCAAAGAATCAACCAACTGAAACATTTGGAAAAAGGAAGTATCAGATACCCCTGATCTTTTAATAGCTCATACATGGAAAGGCAAAAAATATTAAATGTTAAATATAGGTTTTAACCATTTTATGGGCATTTGCAACATTTCCCTCTCTCGCTGTTAGGAAACGCAGATATGTGTCCCTTGGACAGCCTTGATGAACATTCTGCAAAGTATAGAGGAAAAGATCATTTGAACCATTCATTATAACACAGTCTGGCATAGATCCAAACTTGAAATGAATGACCAATCTAGTTTCAATTGATTCTATCATTCACTTGTAAGTTTCAACTGAACTAAGAATTAAGTTGCTCAGTACTCGCCAAAATTGTCGTTGCACCCATGTCGGATCCTTCAAAAATACACTATTTTTTTGAGGATCCGACGTACCCATGGACATTTTGAAGAGTCCGAGCAACATAGGTGAGAACAGTCTCAGGCAATGACAGCTATTGTCATACTCATCTACAGCTCTTTGCCTGGACAACCATGCTTCAGGAAATTTACAATCACAAAAAGTACCAATGTGAAACATCTTATAACATTCTATTTGGATATTATAAATTTTATAGAGACTAATTTAGTTGCTAATACTCTGGCAATGCAATATTCCAAATAGTCTAGTCTAGAAACTTGAGTGAATGCTCTCAGAAGATCAATTTTGAAAAGAGAATTCATTGCTTTCACCAAATAAGATATAAGAATACTAAAAAAATCAAACTTTTATCCAATGAGTGAGCTTTAATACTAAGGAAATTTCTTAGTAGTTTCTTTCACTTTAGTCCTTTCCCCAAAACCAAATGTAAATGTCACAGCAGAATTTAGTTAGGCCATAACAAGGAAGTATGCAAAAATGTCACAGTTGAAATTCTGCATTCATTTGACTTTTCATAGATAACATCCCACAACCAATTTAACAATTATAATTAGAGAGATAGGATGAGTAGTCTGAAGCAATCATTTTAGGGAAGGAAATGATTGTTCTTCACTTAACTCTACTTGCTTTGTAACACAACTCTCTCTTATTGATTTAAGATTGTCACTAAATCAGGGTCAACATAAATGGAAAGGACAGGAAAAATGGAATCCGATGAATGAAGAATTCCAATAATACATGACAGTAGAAGAAGAAAGTAGCAGAACCTGAAAAGTAGTTTCGAGTGCTTCATCAACTGCAATGAATGAATGAATGGGGAAATTAGCAAAATGATGATGATGATGATGTTCACATGGAGATGAAGATGTGTGTGTGTATACCTTGCTCCATTAAAGCTTCAAACTGGGTGATGGCTTCTTCTGAAATCACACACATGGCAGAGGAGAGGGAATATACAATACAACACTGTTTTTCAAGTGAATGAAGAAGAACAAAAGTGAAGGTATCCCCAAGTAAAGGTCAAGATTCAAGAAAGGTATGCTTTTACTTTTCTCTCTTTCAACCTTTGTTTACTTTTCTTTTTTACCCAACCGACAGACGCTTCATCAATGAATTATTTTTTACGTACTCAACCAACGTGACGCTATGCTTAATTACATGCCTCTTTCCTCTTTCCTCAACCTCCAATTCAAATACACGTGCACCTCTATTATTTTTTAAAAAAAATAACTAGATATAAGCTACTTTTTCTCAATATCTTTATTTTATATATATTAATTTTTTATCTTAATTTTGTGGTGTTGATAGAATTTTAAAAATAAATTTATTTTTTTAATTATTAAGATATATTGTATTTTTTATATGATTTCAATTTAAAAAGTACTGAATTTCTAAAAAAAACCTTGGCTTTTCTTCTTTCAGAATCGGGAAGACTTTTTTCTTTTACACTTTGTTTGGATGGTTATTATGTATTGTGTCATATGTATTATATTACATTATACTGTATTATTTCAATGAATGCAATGTTTGAATAGATTGGAATGTTAACGAATTATAGGGTATGTGGTAGATATCGTGAAAAAATAGGTTAAACGATAAATTAGAATTATTAAATAATAAATAAAGTAAAAAATAAGGAGATATTATTAAAGTAACGACGCAATCACACCAAATTGGTCTTTACATAAAATGGACCTTTTTGTTGTTACCTAACAATAGATTTAAACAATACAATACGATGAAATCTAAGTAACAATCAAAATAAATATTATATTAAACTAACAATACATTACAATACAATGAATGACAACCATCTAAACAAGAGATTAGAATCTAAATGCTCTTTTTGTTATAAAATTTATTGAATATTGTTAGCCAATTAATGCAATTGTAGTTAATTTCATAAACTTATGTTAAATTTAGATTACTTGAATTTGTTAATTAAAATTTTTAATTTGAACTCATCCCTTTTTTAATTTTGAATTTGTAGATTTAAATTTTTGTCATTTAATTCGAAGAATATTCTTAAACTATAGAATTTAGTATAAAAATATTTTATGCTAATCTTTTCACTCCATAATGTCCTGATGTCAATAGCTCTAAATTGTTTTTACTTTTAGTGGCCTACTTCCAAAAGAAATTAAATTTATCTATCATGTGCACGCAGTTCTTATTGGTTATTGCTAAAAATTTAAAACTTTTAAATCAATCTAATAATTCATACTCGCCGGTCGCCACGCCTAAAAATAGTTTCTTTTCTTCATCCTTTTTCTTTTAGTAGTTTGAAAATCTTTTCTTTCAATATTGAATTTTTTCTATATATGTTTCTTGAGCTTTAACAATCATGACTACTTCATGAAATTCAGTAAGAAGATTGAGATAAAAAAAAGATATCCAATTAAGATCAAATTCAACTGCGTAAATTTTAACAAATAAAGGGATAAACTTTCTACCAAAAGACTCCTTTGACTTCAATGAGTTGAAATTTTGAAAAACAATTTCTCAAATGTTCAAACTTTCCCACCATTTTAATAGGTCTTTTTTTCTCTATCAATTTTGTCTTTGATCATCATTTCTATTAAAATATTTTAATATTTACAATGCATGAGACATAATAATATGTATCTTTGTATTTTGAAATCATAAATATTCATGAGTTATTCTTCCTATATGAATTGACACGATAAAAATAAAAAAGACGCATATTGTTATGTCTCATGCATTGATTAGAAAAGCTTGAAAGTATTTTAATAGAATTTAGCTCGATTTTTCTAGTGAATCAAGAAAATATTTGATTGAATGTATGTGTAGATGATTTTACATGATTCTCTTCTCTTCACTCTATTCTTGTTGACCTGTATTTGTTATTCCGAACTATCTTTCACTCGAGATGTGTATAACAAGTTGTTGCTACATATTTCTAAGTTTTATTATCCTGGATTTTTATAATTCAAAAAGTTCGAGTGATATTTATTTGCAACATTATACCCGAGCTAAAATAATTGTGATTAAAAGGTATAATGGCATATGACATATCAACTATGCATCACTTCTTTTTTGCATGCTTGTGGACCGTTGATAATTATTCTACGTATGAAACATTGTTTGATTGGATGATTATTGATGGAGGATCTTTCATCCATTAAGGATTGAAGAGCTATCTGTTGGGAAAAATCAGATAATTTTCCCACAAAAGATCCAATAAAATATTGAATACAAAAGAAAATAAAAAAAAATCAGAGATTTGATAACGAAGTTCAACTAATTTAGCTTAATCTCCGAACACCATCCAAATGAACTATTTATATTAATAGGAGAGAAGAGAATACAAATTATTTGGGATGTTTACAAATGGAGGAGGAAGGGTTAATTTATAATTCCCAAACCTCCTCCCCAAAACATAAAGTTTAGATGTGGGAGAAATTAAGCCAAAAATCAACAAATCTCCACCTTGGCTTAATTTCATGTCCCACCAAAAACAAATCTTCTCAAACAAACATAATAAAAACAGTCTTAGGGATGTTTCCAATTTACACCTCCGGGTGCCAAACTTCAAATGTGCAAGACATTAACCAAGTCCAAACAATGTTCGAACTTGGCCCTTGTAATCACCTTGGTCAGCATATCTGCA